>CM061133.1:138181469-138375666 GCA_030789695.1 Scilla litardierei | reverse complement strand
GTGAATTGCTCCCAAAAGGAGAATTCATTGCGTTATACCTATCAACCAAATTAATACGAATCGTTGACCCTAACGAACCCATACCATGTGCATACTCTTTATAGGAATTTTCATACACGAATTTCTTTGTTCGCATTTTTCACGTGTTCACATCACCATCACCGTCATCATTTGTGAAGTGTCTAGTTTCTTTTCGTAGGATTTCTATTTGATTTGAATTGTGGTTGCAACAGATTTCTTCCCGTGGATTCGACATCTGGACTCCCAGATTTTACTACTTGTACGGACTCTTGCACTTGAGAGAGAGCACCTTTTCGGTCCCACCACAGGCCGTCGCCCCCCTTGCTGCCCTAGGTCCTCCTCTTGATCTACCTGCAAAAGAAAAGAGGAAGAAAAAGAAAGGAGAAAGAAAAGGAAGAAGAAGAACAGAAGAGAAAGAAGTTAGAAGAGCAGAAGAGAAAGAGATATATGCTAATGGGTTTTGGGTTTAAGTTATACTTAATGGGCATGGGTATTGGGTTTAAGCCATGCTTATTGGGTTATTGGGTTATTAGTTAATTGAATGATTGAGTTATTTAGAATTATTTAATTTATAAGTTTTTGAATTATTAAAGTTTTAAAGTTTTAAAGTTTTAAAGTTAATTAGGTTCCAAAGTTATTAAAGTTTCAAAATTGATTTAAAGTTAATTATTAAGTTATGTAAGTTTTTAAGTTTCATAAATTATTAAGTTATAAGGTTGAGTAAGTTAATTAAGTCATTTAAGATGTTAATGATATTTTTAAGTTAAATGTTATAATATTATATCATAGTTTTACATTATATTAATAATTGTTAGTTTATATTATAAAGCTAATGTTAGTTATTAATATATCACAAACTATTATAAGTTATAACATATGTGTAATATAAGATTAGCTTTAGTATTATTTTGATTGGTTAAGAATATTTTAGCCTGATATTAAAAATCTAATGACGCAGATACGTCGCGTCTTTCCATACAATTGCTTGGACACCCAAAACCGTCCCAGTCAGGCAAGTGTGTGAATTATTGCAGTTTAATATATACTAATCGCATTTTGACTTGTTAATGAAAAACACTTGTATACAGCATGTTTAGTAATTAACCAATAAATTGCCTTATTTAAGATTATGTTAAATGTCAAAATGAAAATATGGAAATGCTTATGATTAATATTGTATCATGCTCACATCATGCTTGTACACACGTGTTAGAATGGACATTGATGGAATAACTTGAAAGAACTTGAATTCGTGGATTCATGCGTCTCAAAGGCAAAATCTTGAATTCGTGAACTCGTGCAACTTGATTAGGCTGGCTGGTGTTCCAACACAACATTTGGGTGGGGTTAGGGTTGAGCGGCCACTAAGCATGTGCAAGGGTCCCCTTCAAGAGCACCACCCGCATGCAGTGGGTGGCGTTAATCACGATTATACCCACATGAGAAGGACTGATTCACTCACCATGTCTTAAAGGCGAGAACCTTTTACAGATAGAAATCATATGCATGGAACTTAAATCATTTTTTGTCACTTCACTTGCACACTAGAATTGCTATGACTATCGTCTTGTGCTATCTTTAGAACTGCCATGATCATAAATGCTTTTACTTTAATGGCTTAGAATTGCCATGTTCATAACTGCATGTTGAATAAATGTATAACTGCCACTTTAGAACTATTATCATCATTTAATCTGTTTCATGTTCATAACTGTAAGTTGAATAAATGTATAACTGCGACTTTAGAAGTATAATCATCATTTAATCTGTTTAATAATTCGTACACCTCGACTTGGGTCATCTCACCATTTACTTGCCAGACCATTGCTGACATACATTCATGTTTTTGGAATGTATGTCAGATTGTGAGAAAGCTTACTAGGAGGAGGAGTTGTTCGAGGTGGCTGACCCAGAGAGCCAGAAGTTTGTTGACCCAGAGTCGCTCCCTGCGGAGGACTAGAGACTTGTTCTGATGTTGTTTCAGATTTTGCTTTAGATTGTAGTAAGAGTATGTTTCTATGTTGTAATTTCCATTGGCCATGTTGAGGCCGTGTTGCTTTTATTTCGTGTACAAACTTCTGGATGTTGCTTGAAATTAATGAATGTTTTTATTGTTCTGAATGCATGCAAGAATCCTGCAAGGTTGTTATCACAGACGCTTAGTGAACTTGAGTTTCATTGCTCCAGTTCATGCAGACCTTTGTAACGTTCTCGCTTCCATCGTATTTTGGGAAGCGGGGCGTTACAGGTTTTAGTGGTGGCCCATGCAGGTCCTGCATTTGCGAAAATTTAGAACAATAAAAATGTTATTATTAGACAAATATCTAGAGTAATCTTGTACACGAGATTAATTCGAGGTATTCTTGTCTTAGAATTATAGGAAGACGTAATACTCGACCTGGAGCCGGTGCTGTTGGAGTCAAATATGGTGACATCCACCAGATGCTTGGGGTCATGAGAGAGATGCTATAGGTTCAGTACCATCTGGTTCAACAGGGACAGCAGGATGCACCAGTTACACCACCCCACCCTCACTTTGAGCCTAGAAATTCCGAGAAATGCGCCCGAAGAGCTTCTCCGGAAGAGAGGGTCCACTGGGGGCCGAGGAGTGGATCGTAGCACTGAGGACGACTTGGGTCTTTTCCGAGTCAATCTGATCGAGTGGGTGGAGCTAGCCAAGAAGCAGTTGACGGATAATGCCCACAACTGGTGGGATGCAGAGGAGACCAGGCTTATCAAGCCAATTCCATGGGCTACTTTCCAATTGCGGTTTGACGCTCAGTACATTCCCAAGGCTGCGAAGAGAGAGATGCAGCAGTGATTCATCAACTTGGTCCAGGACACCATGACTGTTGATGAATATGAGGCCGAGTTCTCCATACCGAGTCTCTTTGCCCCTACTCTGGTGGCAGACCTAGAGGACTGTGCCCACCGTTTCCAGTAGGGCTTGGATCTGGACATTAAAAAAAGCTTCGATGTCATCGAGCACTTTAATACTCATGAGGAAGTCCTGGTGGCGGTAAAGAAGCATGAGCTGATCATGAATCAGAAGAAGGCGCGTCAGGCAGGCAAGCGCCTGATGGAGTTGCAGAGGAGTGTACCTAGGCCCAGTGTTCGTCCAGTTCAGACTACTCAGTTCAGGAGGTCAGCTGCACCTGTCCCCAACCGAGCTCAGCTGACTTGTCATTACTACGGCAAGTCTGGACATATAAAGAAGGATTGCAGAAGGCTACTGAACCAATGCCTAGTTTGTGGATCGCCTGCTCATACTACGATGGACTGTCCTCGTGGCACTTGACCTGTACATGCTGGAGCACCTGGACCTGCTCAGCGGATGGTACCTTCACCTGGATAACGTGGACCGCCTCTGGTTTTGCAGAATCAAGCTTTTCAGCAGGCCAACCAGCCGAAGCACCAGGCATTCACCATGACAGCTGTAGAAGCTGAATCTGAGGATGATGTGATCGCAGGTAACATCTAGACTTAGTGTTTACTTTGTTTGTACATTCAGGCTTGCTTAGTTAGATCGCCATACTTAACTTATTTATATTATATCTTAGGTATCATCTTAGTTTCCTTCCACCCAGCCCATACCCTGTTTGATTCTGGGGCTTCTATGTGCATCTTATCCCGGAAGTTTGTAGTTGAACGTTCGATTCCCACTTTCACTCTCTCCAAGTGTTGGAATATCACTACTGGGAATGGTGTGGTGAATGTTGCATTGGATGCAGACCCTGCCCGTTGGTGATTAGTGGACATGAGTTATATGCTAACTTCATTGTCCACGATCTACCCAACTTTGATGTTGTTCTCGGCATTGATTGGTTAGGAGCTTTCTATGCCACGATCGATTGTCACAGGAAGAAGGCTGTATTTGAAATTCCTAATCATCCGGTGTTCGAGTTTGTTAGTGGAGGTCATTCGGTTGGGCCTGTCAAATTCCAGGCCCATCCGAGTGATTTGATTGTTGCATCTTTGTTGGCTAAACCTGAGAAGCCTGCAGTAGTGAGAGATTTTGAAGACGTCTTTCTGGAAGACATTTCTAGACTGTCGCTCGATCGAGTGTTGGAGTTCGGCATTGATCTTATGCCAGGGGCTCAACCAATTTTGAAGGCGCCTTATCATATGGCTCCTACAGAGCTAGAAGAGCTGAAGAAGCAGTTGGATGAGCTATTGCAGAAAGGTTTCATTCATCCCAGTGTATCTCCCTGGGGTGCACCTGTCTTGTTGGTGAAAAAGAAGGACTGATCGAGGAGAATGTGCATAGACTATTGGGAGTTGAACAAGGTCACAGTGAAGAACAAGTACCAGTTGCCCTGCATTGACGACATCTTTGACCAGCTTGGTGGATCGAGAGTATTCTCGAAGTTGGATCTCCGGAGCGGATACCATCAGGTGAAAGTCAAGAAGGAAGATGTGTCCACAATAGCTTTCGGACCAAGTACGGGTATTACGAATTTGTTGTTATGCCTTTCGGTGTGACCAACGCCCCTGATGTGTTCATGAATCTCATGAATCTTATCTTCTATGATTTCCTAGATAAGTTCGTGGTGATTTTCATAGATGATATCTTAGTATATTCGAAGAGCGAAGAGGAGCATACCAAGCAATTGAGGATGGTCTTGGAGATGCTTCGTCGTCATAGTCTATATGTCAAGTTCAGCAAATGCAAATTCTGGCTGGACAGAGTTGCATTCCTTGGGCATGTGGTATCAGGAGATGGTATTTCAGTGGATCCAGAGAAGGTCAAGGTAGTCAGTAAATGGCCTATACCTCGATCAGCATCTGACATTAGAAGTTTCCTTAGATTGGCAGGATATTATCGCAGATTTATCAAGGAATTTTCGAGGATAGCTGAGTCTATGAAGAGATTGACGAGGAAGGATATCAAGTTCAGTTGGTTAGATTCTTGTGAATAGGCCTTTAGCATACTGAAGGAGAGGCTGACTATCACACCAGTCTTGGCTATTCCAGATAGAAGTGGAGGCTTCGAGACATTCTGTGACACATCAGGCAAGGGCCTTAGATGTGTTCTGCATCAGTATAATCATGTGGTCGCATATGCTTCGCGTCAGTTGAAGGTTCATGAGAAGAACTATCCGACCCATGACTTGGAGTTAGCCGATGTCGTCTTTGCATTGAAGATCTGGCGACATTTCTTACTGAGTGAGCAAGTGAAAATATTCACTGATAACAAAAGTTTGAAATATATATTCACTCAGAAGGAGCTGAATATAAGACATCGTAGATGGTTGGAGTTGATGGCTGACTACGACATGGACCTTCAGTATCATCCGGGGAAGGTGAATGTCATACCTGACGCTTTGAGTCGTCTACTAGAGATGATGATTCTTACATCTTAGTGGGAGTTACAACAGGATCTGTAGGGATGGGTATAGAAGTTGTCTTGCCGGGAATCACCTCATCGTTGATCAACATGTAGATTCAGTCGACGATTGTAGATCTGATCAAAGCTGCACAAGCTAGAGATGTTAAGTTACAGAAGATCAGAGAGCAGGTTGAAGAAGGACTCCGGACTGATTTTCTTATTCATGGGGATGGATCCCTGAGATATGGCAGTAGGATCTGCATACCTGCAGGGAATATCAGAGAGGAATTGATGAATGAGGCTCACAGTTCACCTTATTCTATTCATCCTGGTGGTACGAAGATTTACAAAGATCTTCGTCAGAATTTCTGGTGGCACAAAATGAAGAGAAGCGTGGCACGGAGAGTTGCCAAGTGTCTTGTGTGTCAACAAGTGAAGGCAGAGCATCTTACACTGCTGGACTGCTACAACCTCTGCCGATCCCAGAGTGGAAGTGACAACACATCACGATGGACTTCGTGACTGGCTTACCTCGGAGCACCAAGTAAAACGACGCTATATGGGTCATCGTTGATTAATTGACCAAGACTGCACACTTTATACCATTTCGAGTGGGTCAATCCACGGAGATACTGGCGAGAAAGTATATGGATGTAATGATCTAACTCATACCTTTATAATTCTTTCTAGTATAAAGTTGTGATGTGAAACATGTCGTGTAGGAGATCGTACGACTGCATGGAGTTCCCATGAGCATTGTATCTGACCGAGATATGAGATTCACGTCTCAGTTCTGGAAGAGTCTGCAGACCAATCTGGGTACCAGTTTGAAATTCAATACTAATCACCCGCAGACAGATGGACAGTCAGAGCGTACCATACAGATCTTGGAGGATATGCTGAGAGCCTGCATGTTGGATCTCAAAGGCTAATGGAAGGATCATTTGCACCTGGTGGGGTTCTCCTACATCAACAGCTATCAGGCGAGCATTGGCATGGCGGCATTTGCAGCTCTCTACGGGAGGAAAAGTCGATCGCCACTGAGTTGGGATGACGTTGGAGATAGAGAGATATTAGGACCAAAAATGATAATCGAAGCAGTTGGTGTTGTACGGGATATCAGGGATAAGCTTCGGATCACCCAGGACGGTTACAAGCATTGGGCTGATGCTAAACGGTGTCCTCTAGAGTTTCAGCCGGGAGATCATGTGTTCCTGAAGATCTCCCCGAATCGAGAAGTGATCCGCTTCGGAAAGTTCATGATGGCTTTCCTTAGAGGGAGTTCATGATGGCTTTCCTTAGAGGGAGTTCATGATGGCTTTTATATGTCCCAACTCAGTCGTTATATCAGCGACCCTTCTCACGCTGTAGACTACTCAAAGATTACAGTTCGGTTAGATCTGACATACGAGCAGCAACCAGTGGAGATCCTAGATCAATGCCAGAAATTCTTCAGGAACAGGACTGTTGATCTAGTCAGAGTGATGTGGCATCACGACTCGCCAGGAGAGTCCACCTAGGAGCGGGAAGATGAAATGCTGGAGAGTTATCCATATTTGTTCCATGCTCCTTAGTTGATAAGAATTCCGAGGGCGGAATTTTTCTTAAGGTGGGTAGAATGTAACAGCCTGAATTTTAGGCGTGTTTAAGTTCGTGTGTGCCGGAAATTTATTTCAATCATCCGAGTGATTTTTCGTCCCTATGTTCTTTTCTTCTATGCGTCGATGCGAGCGCTTCTCTGTTTTTAGTTTTTTTACTGTGTCGTAACTAATTACTTATTAACCCTAATTAAATTACTAACTAAACTATCTATTAACCTAACACTACCAGATTGAATCCCACCGAATTATATCAGTGAGATCCAACATTGTCTTCAATTCCCCCTACATCCAGCTTTCCCTCATTAAGCTGCCCCTTCACTGTTCTTATAATAACAACAGCAAACAACAACAAAGGCAACAACACCAAATTTCCCATCTCACTGCAAACATCTCCTTCTCCCTACAATTCCAACCAAATTGAAATTCAATCCAAAATTGAAATCAAACCACAAACCAACTCAAAAACACATATCGAATTCAACCCAATTGCAGACCAAAATCAATCAAACCCAACTTCAATTCATCCCAAAAATCAATTCGACCAAATCAAAACCGAAATCTAAAATTGAATTCAGAAATCTCAAATTGGAGGGGAGAAAGAGAGAAATTGAGATCTGAAATCAATTTCAGATCAAACCCAACACAAATCCCTCTCTCTCGCTGGCCCTCCCTCCTCCTAGACGTCACCCCTCCCCTTGTGCTGGCCGCCGCCGCCCCCCTTGCGCCAGGCCACTGCCGCCCTTGCCAGGTCACCGTTGCCTCTTGTACAGGCCACCGTCGCCCCCCTTGCGGCAGGCCGCTGCCCCCTATGCCGCCCTAGCTCCTCCTCTTGAGCTACCTGCAAAAGAAAAGTGGACGAAAAAGAAAGGAAAAAGAAAAGGAAGAAGAAGAACAGAAGAGAAAGAAGTTAGAAGAGAAGAAGAGGAAGAGGTATATGCTAATGGGTTTTGGGTAGAAGTTATACTTAATGGGTATGGATATTGGGTTTAAGCCATGCTTATTGGGTTATTTCTTTTAAAGTTAATTGAATGAATGAGTTATTTAGAATTATTTAATTTATAAGTTTTTGAATTATTAAAGTTATTAAGTTTTAAAGTTTTAAAGTTAATTAGGTTCCAACGTTATTAAAGTTTTAAAGTTGATTTAAATTTAATTATTAGGTTATGTAAGTTTTTAAGTTTCATAAATTATTTAAGTTATAAGGTTGAGTAAGTTAATTAAGTCATTTAAGATGTTAATGATATTTTTAAGTTAAATGTTATAATATTATATCATAGTTTTACATTATATTAATAATTGTTAGTTTATATTATAAAGCTAATATTAGTTATTAATATATCACAAACTATTATAAGTTATAACATATGTGTTATATAAGATTAGCTTTAGTATTATTTTGATTGGTTAAAAATATTTTAGCCACCTCACTCCATAGAAGGTAGACAAACTTCTTGTTAATTGCAACACTTACAATTCCCAATTATGGTTTTTGCCTATAACCCTTTACGACCTTTACCACTGCCAACAAGTTATAAAGTTTAGTCAAGTCCGATCCAAACATTTTGTATTTAGAAGAATGAGAAATATGTGCCCTTGACCGGTGTCAACAAGGCTCATATTCTGATCCCCTACGTCAACAAGGCTCATATTCTGATCCCTTGAATCCATCTCATGGTAGCAAAAGTGCTTCACTTACGGTTAAAATACCATAGCTTTACCACCGTACAATGACATCAACACTAAGTACTCTACACTTTTGAAATGAAGGAAGGCTACTTATAATCTTTAAAATGATTTTAAATGTAATGGACTTAATATAGTTAGAAAGACTTAAGTCATGTAATTAGATAAGATAAGAAAATTCTGTGCTAATCAATTGGCAAGGCCAGCATGGTAAGGGGAGTGAGGTTTTTTGTCGATTGAAACACCAATGCTATGTTCCTTAATTTAAGAAGCTCTGCTAAACATGCCTTTCTTAGACGCCAATACGAAAAACAGAATTCCAAAGCCAATAAAATTTATAATCCTCTTATAATTCAAATTTAATTGGATTTACATCTATTAATTAATCTGATTAATTAGGTTTTATTCAAAACATAATTCATTCACAAAACAATTTTGCAACAGAGTGATATTTTGCCAACAAAGCAGGCGATTTTAATTATTGCAAGTGACCATGCATGCAATTATATGTATATGTATATGTACATGTGTGTATGTATGTATGTATGTATGTATAGACATATATGTATACACACACATACACACACACAAATATATATACATATTGTCTTCACTCCCTGGTTTGGTTCCCTGGGCATACCCCCAAGTATGCACTCACTTTCCTCCGTGCTCTCACTGACAAACTACCTAATATGCACAAGCTGGCCCGAAGGGGCATTCATGCTTCCCCAAATGTGTGCTTTGAAATTCTCGCCAGGAGACCGCCCGCCACCTCTTCTTCCAGTGCGATTGTAGTGGCTTCGTGTGGTCTGCTTGTAAGCTCAAGTTGGGTATTCCCTTCTGCTCCAAATCCCTACATGTGGGTGCCTACATGCTTAGGTGTAGGTTTGGAGCAAAATGGAATATCAAACATGTGGGTCGGCTTAGTAAGCTCATTCTCTCTATCGTTGTTTAGCACATCTGGAAGGAAAGGAAAAACCATATCTTCCATTCCTAGGCACTCCCCAAGATGTCATTGCTTGCCAAGATCTCCTCAGATATAGTTGTTGCCATTCCCCCTTCTGTGCTTGAGGTGGATGACCTTGTGGAGTCTACTTTATGTAGTAATTGGGGGTTGATCTGAGGCCTTATCTTTTGGCCTCTGTCCCAGAGTAGGGGAATTGCCACAAGGTCGTACTAGTGTTTGGTGATTGCTTCCTAGCCTCTCCTATGTCTGTATCTTCTGCGTGTTGCCTACCTTGAAGTGGCATTGTACATTTGTCTATACATTCATATATGAATATACTCACTTACTTTTTGTGTGAGACTTGAATCTCTCCGACCAAATTAGGGCATGTCAGTGACAGTTACCATGCAGTCCAGTCCCTTCATCAAAACTATCTTGATATGGTGACTAGTATATAGAATTTTTCGATCCCATAGTTAACGGTTTGATGACAATTATTAACTCTTAACAAGTTCATCCATATAACTGGCCAGATATTTCACTATTGATCCATTGACTCCCATAACACTAACCTCCCATATCGAAGGATACTATTCCTATCTAGATGGCTACTCCCTTCACTCACTTTGAACTATACCAGCAGGTACCTACGTATCGTGTGCAATGCCGAAGTTTGGTAAAATTCTAAGTATTTCTTTCCATGTGCAGGGTCCTTCACTTCTATAGTCACAAGGACTACGTTGCACATACTGCCACTTGAGAACTTCTGTCGATTGTTAATGTATGTATACCATACAGAAGCTTCTCGATGAGTCGCTCTATGAATTTTTTCCTTAACAAGTACAATTGCATTGTCTAACGATGTTCCCACATCAAATGGTTATAAGACCAAGCACTACCATCTGATCATATAGATCGACACACACTGGTCTATCCAGAATATCCATGTCCCACATCGATATTCCTATGACGAGGAACATTTAGGACATATGCTTGATCAGACACATTATGTCTCATTATCATGATCTCATCATGATCCCAATGTTCCTCACATAAGTCCAAGGACTTTATCCATGCAATATTAACACAACAATATACTCAACAGTGTAAAAGAGAATTGCGTAAATAAAGCACAACAAATAACATACTATTATATTGAACAAGATGTAGCTTACAATGATTATAATTGTCTGAAGAGAATACATTCCCCAACACTCTCAAGGGTTGTTTGATATGGGATTGTACTGCACTCGTTAAAAGACATAATCCAGAAAAACTGGAGGCATGATCCATGATGTGCATGTTTATGGAATATCCAAAAGATCCCTAAGGACATCCTTTCTATCAACTGAGAAACAAACGATCATTGCTTCTCGACATGCAACCTTCTTGGAAAATGAATATCTTGATGAATAGATAAAGGGCAGTATGATTGAACTATTAGAAGGTCTAGAAACACAAAGGATCAAAAGATAGACTAGATACTAATGCTCGACTTAATGATCCTTAGAAAATTAGAAAATCTAGTAGGCATTTGCAATTACTAGAGAGATACTATGAATTTTCATAGATAGTGTTGTTGATGATAGCATCATGGTTGATGATGACAATACTAGTTGCCCAAAAGCCAATCAGAGTGGAGACTATGGAAAATGGCTTGATGTTATGAAATTCGAAATGAAATCCATGCATTTTAATAAAGTATGGACTTTGGAGTATGTTTTCGAAGGGGTAAAATGCACTGGGAGCTAATAAATATTCAAGAAGAAGATTGGTGACCTATAAGGTAAGGTTGGTGGTAAAAGGGTATTGTCAAAGACTTGAAACAGACTATAACAAAAATTTATTCACCAGGAGGCATGCATAAATCCATTCAGATAATTCTTGATATATCAGCCTTATATGACTACAAAATCTAGTAAATGGATGTAAAAACAGCCTTTTTAAATGGAGATTTAGAGGAGTGTGACTACCTAACTTAACCAGAGGGTTTCGTAGTGGGTGGGAGTAGCGAAAAAGCATACAGACTGCTTAAATCCATTTAAGGAATAAATCAAGAATCAGGAAGCTGGCGTAAGAAATATGCTAAGGTTTATAAATAATTTAGAAAACAGCAGAAGATTTGAAAAATCAAATTTTTCTGAACAAACATGTAAAAGCCAAGATCAAACTACAAAACATGAAATTATCGCTGAAAGTAAAAGCTCACCTTTGCACGGATATTCCTAAACGATACCCATAAATCCAACAACTTTTCTAATGAAGATCCAAAGCTCATTTGCCTACCGTGCGTGATAGTAGTTTTATGTGAAAACCTCTCCATGATCCACGAGCTCTCCAAGAATTTGAACCAGCCCCCCTACACTTTGCTAGCGTAATGGAGGAGGAGATGGAAACACGTTTCCTTTGGATCAAGAGATACTTTCTCAAATAGGGTTGAATTTCTCTGCTTAAGAGATCTAAGATGCAACATCTTTGATCTCTATCGTTGCAATTTCTGGGTGCTTGGTTGTTATGTTTCGTTTCATTAAGAGGGGAGAAGAGGATCCCTTTATATAGTGCTAGTGATCATCCAAGTCCGAGTTACATTCGAAATTCGAGTTGCAAACCAACCATATCCCTAAACGCGTAATTAGAAGAAGGTTTAATCAGTAGGGTTTTTAATCACAATAGGATTCTAGATTTGAATTCAAATCTTATCGTAAAACTGGGTAGGATTATCAAACCAAAACTCATATGAATCCCCTAACTTTTAGGAATTTAAGTTAGACTCATACTCTATGAGTTTGGGTTCATTTCAAAACCAACTGTCACCCGGTAACACACCTTAGCTCATGACAGACATTAATCGACTAATGGCCAAGCATTAGTCGAAAATAGTACTTCTGTTCAGTTTGTTCAGTTTCCTGTAATCATGTTAGTCAACGAGTATACAAACATTAGTCGACTAACTTGTAGTAGTCGACTAATTGACCTTCACTAGTCGACTAATGGCTGCCAGAAAGCCATTAGTCAACCAATTAGTCGATTTATCTGCTGCAAAGGTTGTGATGATTAACGTATTGAAACTTCTCGATAAGTCATTCTGTGAATTTATTCTCTAACAAGCACATGTGTGTTGTCTCACAATGTCCCCACATTGAGTGTCTATAAGACCAACTATAACCATCACTATAACAGAGATTAATATACATTGGTCTATCCAGAATATCAATATCTCTTCTTGATATTCCTACCACCATGAACATTTAGGATATATACTTAAGCAGCTCCATTGGGCCTCATTATTATGATCTCATAATGATCCTAATGTCCATTACATATATCCAATGTCTTTATCCCATGCAATCTTAATACAACAATATACATACTCAGTAGTATAAAATGATCACATAGATAAAGAATCACCAAATAGCATACTTTTATTACAAACAGTATGTCTTTCTATTACAATAATTGTTTGAATGGCATATATCCCCCAACATCTCATAATTGGACTTATAGCCTATTATTACAGTATCTCATTCTGAATTTATCCATTAAACATTTCAATCTGTTTTTTCGAAGGGCATTCGTGAGTGAATTTGCTACACTATCTTCTGTATTAACTCTTTGATGTTCAATATCATGGCATCTTTGAATTTCATGTATCACATGTAACTTCCTTAGGATATGTCTGTTGGATTTTGAGGGACCATTAGGGCATAATTCTACGCCCGTCCTACATCGGATGAACGAAAGAAAAATAAACAGCAGCGAAAAATTCGAATTATTAAACTATTTAATAAGACATCTTAAGAATATCAAAGACCCTAGCCAGGATCTCTACTTTCTTAGGGTGGATCTGACCAGCCCCAAAATAGATTTAAACTACTGCAGTGCTATAAATATAAAAACATTAAAAGAACATACTCGAAACTTTGCTTCAGCAGAAAACAAAGCGTCGTTTTAAGCAACAGACTTCGGCCTCCTCCGAAGCTAGCCGCCACCGCACCTCTGAACTGGTCCACCCAAAGCGAGCCAACACCGCGCCTCCGAGCCAATCACCCGTCGAAGAAAGTTTCACTTTGAGAGAGATCCACGTCGTAGACTTTGGATCGAATTCAATCCTTCTTGTCGCCTTGTGTAACGACCACTTTTCGTTGTGCGTTGTTCGTGCACGTGCTTTTGGCCGTGCACGTGTTTATTTTAGACTTTATTTGATTGTGAACACTTTTGTGTGATATGCCATTGCGAACGTCTCTGAGAGTATTAAATAGTGGCACTAATTTGGAACGACGTTTCTCGAGTCGTTTTTCCACAATTTGAACTCACTCGATGAGACGTGACGACTTTCACTTTTGACGGGAGACGTTTCTATTTTTAGTTTCGTCGTCCGACGTCGAATTTGAGATCCGTCTTCTTAGTTAGCTCACATTCGTCGCCACGATCACAACGATATTTATTTTATAATTTTTGGAGTTTATTTGACCACTTTTATAATTTTTACAAGTTTTATATTATTTTTAATAATTTATTTATAAAGTATTTTCGGCCAAATAAAATTTATTTGAGTTTTAAACGTTTTAAAGAATTTTTGAGCCAAATTCCAGCTCATTTGGACCAGGTCAAATCCTAGATTGGGTTGGAGAAGTTTAAAATCAAATTTCAAATCTTTTAGAATTCTAATCCTATTAGATTTAGCCCTAGACCAAGTCAACCCACCTATACTATATAAGCAACCCCTAGCAAGTCCTATTTTCCAAAGAAATTAGCCCTAGCCTCTTCCAAACTCATTTTGGACGTTGCGACGAATCGTCGCAACGTTGCGACGTTCAGCCCCCGTACGACCGAGGAAAACAGCTCCGTTCGCCCGCTCAGACCGAGGCCCAACCCCGCAATCTCGCCGCTCCGCACCGCTGCCATCGACCCCCGTCCGTTCCCCCGCTTGACCGAGAGGAGCTCTCGGTCTGACCGAGGCCCCGCTCCGCACCGACCCCCGCACAGCGCCCGCATCTGTCGCCCCGCTCCGCTCCGTGCACGACCGAAGGCCCCGCTCGCTGTGACCGAGCGCCCGATCGCTGCAACGCTGCAACCCCGCACCCAAGCGCCTGACCGAGGCCTCCACCGTGTCTGACCGAGGGAAACGACCGCACCAAGGCCGTGACCGACCCCCAAACGTTGCAACAGCCGTTCCCTAGTGTCTGACCGAAGGAGATCCCCGCACCGAAGCTGTACGACCGACGGCCACTTGTCGCAACCCCGCATCCGTCGCACCGCTTGCCTCCGTGGGCCCCCCAAGTTCTCCGGAGTTATTGTGGGTTCCCCAAAGGTCCCTAGGACTACTGTGGGCCCCACTTTGGTACGTTCTCTTCGACGACTTGCCGCGTACGACGTCGTCGCACGTCGTAGCCCGTCGTCGCACGTATTAGCTTTGGAATCTGGAATCGTCGCCCCGGGTTGATTGCTCTGAATTTCCAGCGAGGAATTTAATTGGAATCTGGACTTGGAGCGCGATCTTATTATTCCAACCCCCGGCGTCGCTACCCGACGCCGGTGTAGCTTTCGCGTCGTGTTGAGGTAACGTTTTGCACCCCTAGGACCCCCAACCCAATTGCATGCTAATAAAGACAAAAAACCCAGTATTTTAAAGTATTTTAAATGTTTTAGAAATCACTAATCAAGATTAATAAAACGGATGTAGGCCGGTGGACTCGTGCACGTAGGAATCGTGACTTTGGACTCGTTGGACGGTGTTTTCTTGACGTGATAGTTACAGGCAAGTGAAACTTGCCAACTCTTGTGTAGGGCCATGTTTTTAGGCCACTTACTTGCTTTTAGCGTAAAAGAGACTAGTCAGTGAAATGATAGCTGGCTAGACGCCTACTTGATCTAGTTTGACAACGAAACTAGATCCGTCACCTAAATGATCTAGCTTGACAACGAAGCTAGATCCAACCCCTTAAAATTGTTGTTCATGCATGCTAAACTGTCACGTTTACTTTCCTTACCTGTACGCTTTACTTTAACTGCCATGTCATGTCATCCATGCATTGAATGTTGCATTCGTAGCACACGCTACATACTTGTACTTGCTTGTCCCGGGCTAGGTGCACCCCTACGCCATACTTGTTTACACACTTCCTGGCTCGTGGTCCAGAAGCGAGCATTACCGTTCGGGGGTAAGGCCCTGGCTCGACACACGTGGAGGGGTAGGGATAAACGTTCGCTTGAGCTTAGGAGTTGGCCCGCGCAGCCACTCTAGCCAAAAGACGGAATCTCTGTGCACGAGGTGCTTACTTTTCTTGTCTTGTACTTGTCTTGTGAATGTCATGCCATGCTCGTACTTTACTTTACTTTACCCTACTTGTTGCACTCATTACTTTAAACTGCCATGTCATTGCATCATGCTAGAACTGCTAGGTTGCTTTACTTTCACCACCTTTCAGTTTCACTTGCACAAGTCTTCCAGACTTGCTGACATGTGCCCCTTGCTCTTTTGGGTGTCACATGTTAGACCCTGAGCCAGAGACAGTTGCTGAGGACGAGGTGTTTGCTGACGCTGAGCCCGAGCCTACGTTCGTTGAGGAGTTCGAGAACACCGGAGACCAGTCTTAGAGACTGATTTTACTTGCTTTTGCTTTAGGTTGCTGTTAGATGTCGGTGCTTGCACCTTTTCTTTGTTTTCGTACTTTGTACTTTTGTTGGCCATGCTAGGCCTCTTTTTAGACTCTTTTATTTGTAGCCTGGTGGCTTTTCTGCGTTGTTGAGATTTATTATTATGGATATTCTGAGATGTTCTTTTTGTCTCTTTCGTTATTATTATCTTTGTTTCGTTTCGCGTTGCAAGGACCTGCAGTTTAAAGTGATTGACGCTTATCGGACTTGCGGCTTTGTAGCTTCAAGTCTGAGCGGACCTTCTCACGCTTCGCCTCCACGTTTTTGGGAAGCGGGGCGTGACAGGTTTTGTTGGTGGCCCATGCAGGTCCAGTCTTGCAATTGCGAACTAACGGAACAATGATAATAAACGGAATATCCATTAAATAAATTGCAACATCCAAGTCATTAAGCTTTGAGTCTAATTTGTTTGCTCGTTTTCCACGTCATTAGATGGCTGGACGACGACAGACCCGATCTGGCAGTGGGCCCAATCGTGCTGAGGTACCTGATAGAGAGCCCACCAATGCTGAGATCATAAGGATGATGCATCAGATGATGCAGGTACAGCAGGGCATGCTCCAGAACACTCAGAGTGCTCCTCGCCATGAGCCAGGAGCGAAGCAGTTCCGGGAGCTGGGCCCGACGTACTTTGATGGATCTGAAGGACCGATGGCTGCCGAGGAGTGGATCAGAAACACTGAGGATAATCTGAAGATGTCGAAGGTCAACCATGCTGGATGGGTTGATCTGGCAAAGAGGCAGCTGAAGGATAATGCCCGAAACTGGTGGGATGCCGAGGAGGAGTTGTTGGTGAGCCCTATACCTTGGGCTACTTTCAAGTCTAGATTCGATGAGGAGTACTTTCCGAAGGCTGCTAGGAGGGAGATGTTGCAGCGCTTCATTGAGCTGAAGCAAGGGAGTCTGACGGTGGACCAGTACCACCAGGAATTTACTAGATTGAGCCGCTTCGCGCCAAAGATGGTAGAGGATGCTGAGGAGAAGGCTCAGAAGTTTCTGCAGGGTCTTTCTCTAGACTTGCAGAGTCTGGTGTCTACGTCGGACATGGAGTCGTATCAGAAGTTGCTGGTAGCTGCTCGGAGACAGGAGAAGATTGCAAAGCAGAAGAGAGGACTGATTTCTGGAGCTGGGAAGAGGCCTATGGAGCCGTCTAGGCCTGGGGTCAAGCCTACCCAGCCAGTGCAGTTCAAGAGGCCAGGTGGGCCTATTGTGAAGACTTGCCATTTCTGTGGCAAGACCGGGCATTTCAAGGATCAATGTAGGAAGATGTTGGGACAGTGCCTAGTTTGTGGAGATCCTACTCATGCTGTGAAGGACTACCCGAGCTCTAAGATACCTTGGAAGGATCCTGTTGCCGCACAGCCGTTGCAACAGAGAGCACCTGCACCTGCAGGTCGTGGAGCGCCTCTTCCTCCGCAGAGGCAGGCCTTTCAGCAGGCCGTGCAGCCGAGGAGGCAGGCTTACCTGATGACGGCAGTGGAGGGCGAGACTGTGGGTGAGGTTATCGCAGGTAACTCCCGACCTAGTTGTTTCTGCCCTTAGATAGTCCTGATTTGTTAAATTATGCTTGCATATGATTGTTTGCAAATAGGGTTGACTGTTAGACTGGTAAATAGAGTCCTTGCTGGGAATCGATTTAATCGTCATAGAAGTTACCATAGTGGTCCTTATCTACCCCTGACCATATTAGAGTTCTAGAATTTCCTTTAGTCGTTCGTTTGGGTTCATCGATTATGGACCGAGCTGAGCGCATTCCATTATCACCTAGCTTCTTTAGAAAGACCAAGCGCTAAGTTCTTAAGCTTCAGTTGGGCGACCGTAGGAGTTTTCCCGTAGATCCTCCTGATTCATATCCTAAGCGTATGTATGTTTTGAATATCTGACTGTTTCCCTTGCCCCGATTCATGATATCGCCTCATGACTATCGTCATCAATTTTTGAAACTCTCCGTTGCAAAATTTTGAACCTTCTGCAAGCATTTTCTCTTTGATTTTCTTTTCCCCTAAGTTTTAAATTGTTCAAATTCTAATATGTATATATACTTATACTTCATGCTCCTCGTTGATTTAAATTCTTAAAATTTTGTCGAAATTTTTGGAAAATAGTTATAATGCTTTTTCAGCCTACACTTTCGCATCTATGAAAATACATTTTTCTTTCATATACTAATTTTATTCTAAACCGTACTTGCATTCAACTTGTAATTTCCCTTCTAATTTATGCCATTCATACACCTTCCAATCACATGGGATTTCAGATTTCAGCAAGTCAATTTTATGCTCACCGTTTTCCCTATTTTAGACTTTTGAAAAAAAAAAAAAAAATTACCATTTCATAACCACTTTCTGATTTAGACCTCACACGAATTGATTTTAAAGCTTCACTATCAATTTTGATAATTTTACGACCAAGTTATTAATATTATCTTTCCACTTCCCCTACGAGCTTTTAGGAAAATTTCGAGACTACATAGAATTTCAATTATTTTTATAGCTGTACCAGGTTCGTTGTGCTCGTATGCTAAGGACCTTGTGTAAATCAGTTTTTTTTTCATTTTTGCAAATCCTGGTTCCCTTGAAAAGCAGCTTCAATATTGATTATTTTAAAATTTTCCATGACCTAAAAGTTTTGAAGGCATTTAACATGAGTTTAAATTCTTCCGTTACTTGATTTCCTTCTTTGACTTTCGCAAACATTATATTAAATTACTGCCGTATAATATTTTCTAAACTACGCCTTCAATATTCGTGTAGATGATTTTACTTCCTCTTTTAATGATTCTTTAAAACCAATAGACCATTTTCTCTTATTATGAATATTCGACCCAAACCTATTTTGAAACAACACGTCTTATCGATCTCCAAATATTTCTTCCAAACGAGGATTTCAACTTTTGAAGTACGACGGTTTTCAAATTCCGCATATGTTGGCTTGAATGAGCGTACCCTCCATGGTATATTAATGGTTGCTTATTGAGTGTTATATATATTCGGAGTTATTCATGATGTGTGAAGTTGTTTGTATGTTAGTAGTTATAGTTTGGTGTGTGGGTAGCTATACCATACTAAGGATGCCTGTGAGATTTAGAGTAGAAGTACTTAAGAGGCTGTAGGTAATTAGGGGATACTTATAATGGTTGAAGCAATGTGCTGGTGAAACTATATGTAGGCTAGGTGTGATAATAATAATAGGTATAAGTATACGACGTATGTGAATGTATATATACACGTGTTAGTGGTATTAACGTTTGACTATCTAGTGCATATATAAGCACTTGAAATGAATAAACCTGGTTAAATTATTATATGGCTTGATTGGAGTAGTTACTAGAGCGACTAGTTATATTAGAAAGTCCGAGGACGGACTTTATTCTAAGGTGGGGAGGATGTAACGACCACTTTTCGTTGTGCGTTGTTCGTGCACGTGCTTTTGGCCGTGCACGTGTTTATTTTAGACTTTATTTGATTGTGAACACTTTTGTGTGATATGCCGTTGCGAACGTCTCTGAGAGTATTAAATAGTGGCACTAATTTGGAACGACGTTTCTCGAGTCGTTTTTCCACAATTTGAACTCACTCGATGAGACGTGACGACTTTCACTTTTGACGGGAGACGTTTCTATTTTTAGTTTCGTCGTCCGACGTCGAATTTGAGATCCGTCTTCTTAGTTAGCTCACATTCGTCGCCACGATCACAACGATATTTATTTTATAATTTTTGGAGTTTATTTGACCACTTTTATAATTTTTACAAGTTTTATATTATTTTTAATAATTTATTTATAAAGTATTTTCGGCCAAATAAAATTTATTTGAGTTTTAAACGTTTTAAAGAATTTTTGAGCCAAATTCCAGCTCATTTGGACCAGGTCAAATCCTAGATTGGGTTGGAGAAGTTTAAAATCAAATTTCAAATCTTTTAGAATTCTAATCCTATTAGATTTAGCCCTAGACCAAGTCAACCCACCTATACTATATAAGCAACCCCTAGCAAGTCCTATTTTCCAAAGAAATTAGCCCTAGCCTCTTCCAAACTCATTTTGGACGTTGCGACGAATCGTCGCAACGTTGCGACGTTCAGCCCCCGTACGACCGAGGAAAACAGCTCCGTTCGCCCGCTCAGACCGAGGCCCAACCCCGCAATCTCGCCGCTCCGCACCGCTGCCATCGACCCCCGTCCGTTCCCCCGCTTGACCGAGAGGAGCTCTCGGTCTGACCGAGGCCCCGCTCCGCACCGACCCCCGCACAGCGCCCGCATCTGTCGCCCCGCTCCGCTCCGTGCACGACCGAAGGCCCCGCTCGCTGTGACCGAGCGCCCGATCGCTGCAACGCTGCAACCCCGCACCCAAGCGCCTGACCGAGGCCTCCACCGTGTCTGACCGAGGGAAACGACCGCACCAAGGCCGTGACCGACCCCCAAACATTGCAACAGCCGTTCCCTAGTGTCTGACCGAAGGAGATCCCCGCACCGAAGCTGTACGACCGACGGCCACTTGTCGCAACCCCGCATCCGTCGCACCGCTTGCCTCCGTGGGCCCCCCAAGTTCTCCGGAGTTATTGTGGGTTCCCCAAAGGTCCCTAGGACTACTGTGGGCCCCACTTTGGTACGTTCTCTTCGACGACTTGCCGCGTACGACGTCGTCGCACGTCGTAGCCCGTCGTCGCACGTATTAGCTTTGGAATCTGGAATCGTCGCCCCGGGTTGATTGCTCTGAATTTCCAGCGAGGAATTTAATTGGAATCTGGACTTGGAGCGCGATCTTATTATTCCAACCCCCGGCGTCGCTACCCGACGCCGGTGTAGCTTTCGCGTCGTGTTGAGGTAACGTTTTGCACCCCTAGGACCCCCAACCCAATTGCATGCTAATAAAGACAAAAAATCAGTATTTTAAAGTATTTTAAATGTTTTAGAAATCACTAATCAAGATTAATAAAACGGATGTAGGCCGGTGGACTCGTGCACGTAGGAATCGTGACTTTGGACTCGTTGGACGGTGTTTTCTTGACGTGATAGTTACAGGCAAGTGAAACTTGCCAACTCTTGTGTAGGGCCATGTTTTTAGGCCACTTACTTGCTTTTAGCATAAAAGAGACTAGTCAGTGAAATGATAGCTGGCTAGACGCCTACTTGATCTAGTTTGATAACGAAACTAGATCCGTCACCTAAATGATCTAGCTTGACAACGAAGCTAGATCCAACCCCTTAAAATTGTTGTTCATGCATGCTAAACTGTCACGTTTACTTTCCTTACCTGTACGCTTTACTTTAACTGCCATGTCATGTCATCCATGCATTGAATGTTGCATTCGTAGCACACGCTACATACTTGTACTTGCTTGTCCCGGGCTAGGTGCACCCCTACGCCATACTTGTTTACACACTTCCTGGCTCGTGGTCCAGAAGCGAGCATTACCGTTCGGGGGTAAGGCCCTGGTTCGACACACGTGGAGGGGTAGGGATAAACGTTCGCTTGAGCTTAGGAGTTGGCCCGCGCAGCCACTCTAGCCAAAAGACGGAATCTCTGTGCACGAGGTGCTTACTTTTCTTGTCTTGTACTTGTCTTGTGAATGTCATGCCATGCTCGTACTTTACTTTACTTTACCCTACTTGTTGCACTCATTACTTTAAACTGCCATGTCATTGCATCATGCTAGAACTGCTAGGTTGCTTTACTTTCACCACCTTTCAGTTTCACTTGCACAAGTCTTCCAGACTTGCTGACATGTGCCCCTTGCTCTTTTGGGTGTCACATGTTAGACCCTGAGCCAGAGACAGTTGCTGAGGACGAGGTGTTTGCTGACGCTGAGCCCGAGCCTACGTTCGTTGAGGAGTTCGAGAACACCGGAGACCAGTCTTAGAGACTGATTTTACTTGCTTTTGCTTTAGGTTGCTGTTAGATGTCGGTGCTTGCACCTTTTCTTTGTTTTCGTACTTTGTACTTTTGTTGGCCATGCTAGGCCTCTTTTTAGACTCTTTTATTTGTAGCCTGGTGGCTTTTCTGCGTTGTTGAGATTTATTATTATGGATATTCTGAGATGTTCTTTTTGTCTCTTTCGTTATTATTATCTTTGTTTCGTTTCGCGTTGCAAGGACCTGCAGTTTAAAGTGATTGACGCTTATCGGACTTGCGGCTTTGTAGCTTCAAGTCTGAGCGGACCTTCTCACGCTTCGCCTCCACGTTTTTGGGAAGCGGGGCGTGACACCTTGCTAAGAAGCGAACGGAGGATTGGAAGAATTGAGGAGGATAGAATAATTTGTCTTGAATTGTGCGTGCTCAAAACTTTTCGGAGCAACATGATTCAAAGACTTGGTGCAATTTTTTCAAGGGGTGTCGACCCCTATTTATATAGGAGGCCTGACCCCTTACTCGTCTCATGAGCAATGTGGGATTATTTAATTAGGAAAAAAATTTGGGATTAGTTTTGCCTTACACTAAGACTCAACTTCAACCAATTTTCTCTCCCTCACCATTGAGCTTCTGAAGTGATACAACCTATCAATTCGAAGAGCTATGAACGATGAACGCATCGAAACAAATGGCGACGAATTCCAACTTCATTTGACCCCTTAAACTATTGCTCAAAGTTAGCAGAAAGTCACAAATTAAGCTAAAATCGCAGCCGTCACAACCCCTTAGGGTTTCTGGACTGTGGGCCCCACAGATGGGGAACACCAGCTTATTAGGCATGCCCAACAGGCATGCCCAGCTCCAAAATCGCGCCTGCCCTAACTGGGCGGGCAGGTCAGACCCGCTCGTTGGGCGGGCGGGCTCGAGCCAGAGCCTGCCCGCCAGGCGGGCTCTAGGTCGAGCCCGCCCAGGAGGGCTTGACCCGCCCGCATCAGTGGGCGGGTCAGACCCGCCCGCCTGGCGGGCTGGTCCAGCCTGCCAAGCGGGCTGGACCCTCTCCTTTACGGGTGGGTTCAACCCCCCTAGCAGGTTTGGACCCACCCGCCTAAGCTGGGCAGGGCCAGAACTGGGCTTTTGCCAAGTTCTGGCCTTTTGGTCTATTTCAATATCTTTACATCTTCGATTGAGTCGATTTCAGATCCGTTGGAAAGCATGGTTCGAATGGGACTATCCCAAGAACCAATGTTACCTATTTCTGTACTTTTATTATGCAAAATATTCTTGTAAACATTTTACAATATATTTTCAACCATTTTACATCACATGCAATAATCCCCTTATAGCATTCTACTAATGCTAAAATCGCAAACCATTTGCAACATTATTAAATCCCATTAAATCAAGACTTATCGTCACAAACTCTTTGTGACTTTAATTATTCTCGTGCACCCGAGTGCACTCCTCCTGAACTCTTCCTATTACTAAGACGAAAATTCCACTCTGTGTGAGATCCTACAGCTTGACACGACTACAGGTTGAGGCTCGAAACCCCTAGACGACAGTGACCACGAACAGCAGGTGTCGCCCTGTTTCGGCACCATAATTACGCGATTGACCCATTGACAAAAGTGTCGTCGGGATCAATCTGCCGGTCTTTGTGATGAATACTGCAGTTATAGTCCTTTCGTCACAACTATGTCACGGCTTAGCCTAGGGTATGGTAAAACGTCAACCCTACTAGCTAGCACTGGTCAGTATGCATCGGTCTTTGGTATGTCCATGTTGTACTTCCTACAGCATACCCCGGCCGAGGTTTAGCACAAAGAACCGTACTGTGCATGTGACACTAACTTCCCTTAACGGAAGAGACGAATCCTATCTTAGTCACTACTTACCTCGTACTCTTCAAGCGTCACCCAACCTAAGACCTTTCAACGAGTGAAGACTCGAGACTAGATCATAGATCTAAGTGACATCGTTCACGCACAGGTTCGTACAATGACCTCAAGTCTAAAGGACCAACTAGCCTATCATCACTAGAAAGTTATTAATGATAATTTAGTTAAGGTTAACCATTTGACAACTCTTTATTGGGTCGTTCAGTGGAATCATTCTCCAATGAGCACCTGTGCCTCGTCTTCGACTTTGCCAGGTTGAATGATTATAAGATCATCATTACCCTTTACGATAAGACAAAGACACAATGGTCTGTCCAATGTACGGATATCCATTTCTCGACACATATATGACCATGAACATTTTAAGACTCAAGTTCCTATCGGTCATTCACTTCCCACAATCGAGATCTACATCTAGATTTATGAATGACCTTACTTTAAGTCTAAGGAAATTATCCAAGTATTAAAAAATATTTAATCATACTAGGATAATTAGTACCATTTATATATGAACAAGATGTTTTCTAGGATAAATTGCCTCGAGGGCATATATCTTCCTACATCTCCCACTTGCACTCAGGCTATTTAACTCGGTATCTCATACGGCTATAACACTTCAGTCACTACGGACGTTCATATGTCAAAGCCTCAAAAGGGATCTGTTTAAATGTATCTATTAGGCAGTATCACTGAGTTTAATAACTTATAACTTATTGATCACACAAGGGCGATTTCTCGAAACCGTCTTTGGATCTCATCCAACGATTTTTCTTCTGTATAGCTAACGATTAGCATATACGAATTAATTTAATGTTTATCATTTCATACTAGTCAGTCATATCTTAGCATATTCCAATATTCTTGTGTTATTTATGTCCAGCACATTAATGACACCTAATATTCTATATCTCTGACATAATCAAAAATATTTTGATTGTATGTCACATATAGATGTTTTATAACTTAGAATTTTTACTTTGTTCCAAAACCCGAAACCAAGTAATATGCTAGGTCCCATTGACTTCGAGAACCATCTTGTTTTATTACTTTGACTTGACTTTCTAAATCTCATTTAGAATGTTGATTATTAAGTATAACCAGCCCATTTGTGCTGAATGAAATTAAAATAGAATGAATTTGTGTCAGGTCGTTTTGACGAATCAGTTACATCAAAATTCGTTTATAGAAATTTTGATGATAACTTAGTTAATTATAACTACTTACACTGTCATTACCTATATCTGCATTAATCTTCTAACTTGAAGTATTATATGCAGGGCCAACAAGAACTTTTCTTATTATGCACATAATCAAGATCACATCTAAATTACATGCGCCTGGAATTTACTCGTTACTATAGATTTTTAAAATTACTGACTGCTCCAATCAATCACATCAACTCAAAAGCATTCACAACAACTCAGAAAACCATACACAACAGCTCAGATAGCCACCAGAGCATATTCATCAAGATATCAGCAACAACGACTTTATTGAATGGAAAATTGTTCACAACATATATCCAGAGTGACATTCACCCAATCATTGTTCAAAAACCATCGTCACATTTATTCAATAATAAAAATACGACTGCATCCTTGATATCTCTGAAGTCACTTGACGGCCCGAGCAGCAACGATTACTCTGATTGTCGACCGCACCAGGAACTTTATCCATCCACTGCTTCAAGCACATGTAGACAATATACAGATGTTTTAGTAATCATACTGGTATCTTATACCATGTGTTAAGCTTTATGAAAATTAATATACTCTTTAAACAAGATTCGTACTTGAGGTTGCGGCATCACCATGCCCCTTTTATCTGCAAGCTAGGCCTTGCAGTTCCTCTTCCAGTGTCCTGACTTGTGGCAATGGAAACACTCAGACTCCGCCGACGCCTCTTTCTTCTTTTTCCCCTTCTTCCCTTTGGTAGGTTGAGGGTTCTGCCTCTTCTTACCCTTGCCCTTAGGCTAGTGAGAAGAAGCAGAGCCGACAACCAACAATGGTGGTTTATTCTCGATTCTCTCCTCGAACTGCCGGAGCATGTTCAGGAGACCTTGAAGTTCCACCTCTGTATTATTCATTATAAATCTTGTAATGAACTGGTTGAAGTCAGGGGTCAAAGACTTTAAGATTATGTCCGTGCTCATCTCAATTTCAAGGACAAATCCTAGCTGGGCTGCGTCCTCTACGAACCCGATCATCTTAATCACATGATCCTGGACGGGGTTCGTCGTCATCTTTGTCTCCCAAAGGTTGCAGGTGGCCCCGAATCTGGCATCCCTAGAACGCTTGCCATACAATTCTTCTGTGTTCAAAAGCATACTCTGAACATCCATATGTTCATGCTTTCTCGTAGATCATTGGTCATTATGGCCAGAGTAAGGCACCTGGCCTTCTCTGCATCCCTTTGCCACAACTTGTACGACTCCTTCTCTTCATTGGTGGCATCTTCATTTGGCTTCTCCGGAGCAGTTTCTGTCAGTACGTAACCTATTCCAGTTAACGAGAGAACTAGCTTGATATTCCTCAACCAGTCCTTGTAATTCGTTCCGTTCAGCACATTCTTCTCGATAATGAACTTAAGTCCTGACTCCATACTGCATTTTAATAGAAGTTGAATTAGCATATGTTCTTATATAGTTTAAGAGGTTTTTATTAAACTATATTCTCCCACTATTTTAATGAACTGTTAAGCCATAATAATGAACAATTTATTATATATAAAATTTGTGGGAGAGGGATCCAACCACCTTGAGCGTCACACCTTGAGGAGACTCAATAAGTTGATCGGCTCTGTAATTGGTAGATGAACTCTTCATCGATCACATCACATGTGACTTCCTTTAGATTTTTGCCCCTAGTCCATTATGATCTTGAGGAGACTCAACAAACCATAATGACTAGTCCAATCGAACCTTTATTTTTATGTCCAAACTTAACTTACACCGACACTCGAGGGAACCCAACGCGGCGGTTTGGGTTAAGACTAGACTACATCATATGTATTATGCAGTCTGTTTCTAAAAGAGACCATGCCATAGCTTGAGGAGACTCCACAACCATGTTAGGCGTCTATTAGTCCCCTAATCTAAAAATACGACGGGCTACGATTAATCTTGAAGAAGATTTTTAATGTATCAGACTAGATATAGTTGACGGTGTCACATAATCATGATTCGCATCCTTGCGGTCCAGCGGAACACGGCCGGAGATTTGACTAGGCCAGAATCACTTATCCCCAGTCAAGCTTAGGGTGATCCACAACACTAGTCAAAAACACTAGACCGGATCATGGTCCATTTAAGGAAACTCATCATTCATATGTGTGCCATCAACTAAAATGGCTTCATTAAAACTAGTTAATCCTATCAACTAGTTGAATCCTAAAATTTGAAATTATAAGGATTTGGTTAATAACTTTTATTAGAGTCCTTATCAACTATAAGGTTTTAAAGTTTCAACATGCTATCCTAATCATGTATTAATATTTTTAATAAATTCAAATTACAACAATTTAAAGTATAGTCTTTTATTAGCTTATTATTAGAACGTTTAAAATAATAATCGTTGGAAAAGGGCTACCCTAATCAGGAATTAGGAATTTAATTTTTATGTTTTAAAATAGGTTGTTCCATTTTTAACAATTATCGCATAATGTTTAAATCTAGATAATCACATTATCAGTGCTCTTAGCATGCATTTATAATCATTGCAGTTTTAGATCAGAAATAGACCGATACTCTGATACCAATATGGGGTTTGAGGGACCCTTAGGGCATAATTCTACGCCTGTCCTATGTCGGACGGACGAAAGAAAAATAAACATCAGCGAAAAATTCGAATTATTAAACTATTTAATAAGACGCCCTAAGAATATCAACGACCCTAACCAGGATCTCTACTATCTTGGAGTGGATCTGACCAGCCCCAAAATAGACCTAAACTACTGCAATGATATAAGTATAAAAACATTAAAAGAACATACCCGGAACTTTGCTTCCGCAAAAAACAAAGAGTCGCTTTCAGCAACAGACTTCGGCCTCATCCAAATCTAACCGCCTCCGCACCTCCGAACTGGTCCACCTGAAGCGAGCCGGCACTGCGCCTCTGAGCCAATCACCCGCCAAAGAAAGTTTCACTTTGAGAGCGATATACGTTGTAGAATTTGGATCGAATCCAATCCTCCTCCTCGTCTTTCTAAGACGAGAATGGAGGAATGGAAGAACTGAGGAGGATAGAATAATTTGTCTTGAATTGTGCGTGCTCAAAACTTTTCGAAGATACATGATTCAGAGACTTGGTGCAATTTTTTCCAAGGGGTGTCGACCCCTGTTTATATAGGAGGCCGGACCCCTTGCTCGTCTCACGAGCAATGTGGGATTATTTAATTAAGGGAGAAAATTTGGGATTAGTTTTGTCTTACACTAAGGCTCAACTTCAACCAATTTTCTCTCCCTCACCATTGTGCTTCGAAAGTGATACAACATATCAATTCGAAGAGCTATGAACGGTGAACGCATAGAAACAAACGACGACGATTTCCAACTTTGTTTGACCCCTCAAACAATTGCTCAAAGTTGAGGAAAAAGTCACAAGTTAGGCTAAAATCGCAGCCGTCACAACCCCTTAGGGTTTCTGGACTGTGGGCCCCGCAGATGAGGCCCACTAGCTTACTAGGTGTGCCCAGCTCCAAAATCAAACCCGTGCATGCTGGGCAGGCAGGTCTGACCTGCCCGCTGGGTAGACGGGCTCGAGCCAGAGCTCGCCCGCCAGGCGGGCTCTGGGTCGAGCCCGCCTAGGCTTGACCCGCCCGCATCAACGAACGGGTCAGACCCGCCCACCTGGCGGGCAAGTCCAGCCCGCCAAGCGGGCTAGACCCTCCCCTTTACAGGTGGGTTCAGCCCGCCTAGTAGGTTTGGACCTGCCCATCCAAGCTGGGCTGGGCTAGAAATGGGCTTTTGCCCAGTTCTGGATTTTTGGGCTGTTACTTGAGCTTTACAGCTCCGATTGAGCCGATTTTAGATCCGTTGGAAATCATGGTTTGAATGGGACTATCCCAAGAACCAATGTAACCTATTTCTATGCTTTTATTATGCAAAATATTCTTGTAAACATTTTACAATATATTTTCAACCATTTTACATCACATGCAATAATCCCTTATAGCATTCTACTAATACTAAAATCGAAAACCTTTTGTGACATTATTAAATTCCATTAAATCAAGACTTATCGTTCACAAACTCTCTGTGACTTCAATTACTCTCGTGCATGCGAGTGCACTCCTCCTGAAGCCTTCCTTTTACTAAGATGCAAATCCCACTCGGAGTGAGACCCTACAACCTGACCCTACTACAGGTTGGGGCTCGAAACCCCTAGATGACAGTGACCACGAGCAATAGGTGTCGTCCTTACTTCGGCATCATAATTACGTGATTGACCGACAAAAGTGTTGTCGGGATCGCTCTGACTGTGTCAGTGATGAATACGACAGTTATAGTCCCTTCGTCAACACTATGTCACGGCTTAGCCTATGGTATAGTAAAACGTCAACCCTACTATCTAGCGCTGGTCAGTATACATCGATCTTTGGTATTTCTATGTTTTACTTCTTACAACATACCCCGGTCGAGGTTTAGCACAAAGAACCATGTTGAGCCTGTGACACTAACTTCCCTTAACGGAAGAGACGAATTCTATCTTAGTCACTACTTATCTCGTACGCTTCAAGTGTCACCCAACCTAAGACCTTTCAAGGAGTGAAGACTCGAGACTAGATCATAGATCTAAGTGACACCATTCATGCACAGGTTCGTACAATGACGTCAAGTCTAAAGGACCAACTAGCATATCATCACTAGAGAGTTATCAATGACAGTTGAGTTAAGGTTAACCATTTGACAACTCTTTATTGGGTCGTTCAGTGGAATCATTCTCCAATGAGCACATGTGCCTCGTCTCTGACTTTGCCAGGTCGAATGATTATGCGATCATCATTACCCTTTAGGATAAAACAAAGACACAATAGTTTGTCCGATCTGCCGATATCCATTTCTCGACACATATATGACCATGAACATTTTAAGACTCAAGTTCCTATCGGTCATTCACTTCCCATAATCGAGATCTACATCTAGATATATGAATGACCTTACTTTAAGTCTAAGGAAATTATCCAAGTATTATTAAACATTTAATCATACTAGGATAATTAGTACCATTTATATATGAACAAGATGTTTTCTAGGATAAATTGCCTCGTGGGCATATATCTTCCTACAACGTCTAGATTTCTTTTGGTATCAAGGTTTCTTGGCAAGGTTGATTATTACTTTGTTGTTACAATACAAAGGTATTAGGTTAACAATGGAAGGGAACATTCTAAGTTTGGCAACAAACTTCTTTATCCAAATTGCCAATTTTGCTTCTTCATTTGCTGTGATGTACTCAGCTTCCATCATAGAGTCTATCACAATGTCTTGCTTGGAACTCTTCTAACTCAGTACCCTTCTATTAAGAGTGAAAACGTATCCTGAAGCCGACTTGATGTCATCTATGTCACTTTGGAAACTAGAGTCAGTAAATCCTTCCACTGAAAGACCATCACTATCAATGTAAATGATTAACATATCTTTGGTCCTTCTCAAGTAATTAAGTTTGTTCATTAAGGAAATCCAATATTTCTCCTCTGGATTTGATTAATATCGACTGACAACACCAAGTGCATATGTGACATCAGGTCTACTATATAGCATGGAATACATGATAGATCCAATAACTAAAGCATAATGAATCTTATTCATGTGAACATTCTTCTCTTCTGTCATGAGAGACATGTCATTGGAGAGCGTTATTCTATAACAAGCAGGTATAATATCTCGCTTTGAATTTTCTATGTTAAACCTCTTTAACACGGTGTGTATGTATCAAGACTGGGATATCCCAGCGTCCTTTTCGATCTATATATGTAGATCTTTATACTAATTGTATAGGATGCGTCACCCAAAGCCAGAAGTTTTTTGACAACATACTTTGATTGATTGCAACATCCTTATGTCATTACAAATCAAAAGTATATCATCCACGTACAACATGAGAAATGTGACAGTGCTCCCACTGACAAATCAAAAGGAGTTGATGGCTGGACATGGGTTCCCAACGAGACATTCATCTTCAAACAAGCTTGGGAGGGATTGCGCAAAAGATCAGATCCATTTCCCCTGTAGAAACTGGTTTGGTATCCGCATCACATCCCTAAATTGTCGCTGACTCTTCTATGAGCTTTGAAGGGTAAATTACTGACCAAAGATAAGTATTGCCGATGGAACCAACTTGCTTCTTCCACATGCTCATTATGCGAGGAAAACTTGGAGGAGAATGTCGATCATTTATTCTTCGATTGCAACTATACTGGCTATATTTTACGCAGGTCTCTACTGAAATTAAAAGTGCTAGTCCCCCCCAACCGTCTCTCCCAAAGGTGGGTAAATCTATTCTTTCTAAAGTTGGGGGGAAGGGATGTTTTAGTTTGTTGGCTAAAACCTGCCTGGCATCTATGGTGTGGCACTTCTGGAGGGAAATGAATAGAAGAGTTTTTGAGAATGAAAAGAGATGTAAGACTATGTTGTTTGAGGAGATTGCCGCTGACATCAGAGTAGCCATATACAACCAAGAACCCACCACGGCATAGGAATGTGAAGTATTTGGAAACTGGGATTTCATAGACAATGGTTGATGTCGAAAATTTTGTATTTGTTTTTGTATAGTTTAGGTCTGAGTGGGGGGGGGGGGTTCTCTTAGTTGGGAGTGACGTCGCCTGTGCCCTATCCTCTCTCTAGTGAGTACTCCCAATCATGCAAAGACTGTTGTATTGTGTACATTAATCAATAAAGACTCACGCTAACTTTTCAATATATATATATATATATATATATATATATATATATATATATATATATATATATATATATACATATGTGTGTGTGTGTGTGTGTGTGATGAAGTCAAACTTTTGACTATATCATCAAATCAGATATTCCATCTCCTTGACACTTGCTTTAATCCATAAAAGGATTTAAGAAATCTACACACTTTTCCATTGATTCTACTGAATTTGAAGACCTCTGGCTAGGTCTTGTAAACACAATATTTTAAATTACCATTTATATTACATCCATTTGCCAGATTTCATAGTCATGGTAAGATGTTAAAACAAGCAATATCTATATGGATTTGTGCATGGCTATTGGTGATTACGTTTCATTATAGTCTATACCAAGTTTTTGAGGATATCCCTTTGCTACTAACCTTGCCTAGTAGGTCTCCACCATTTCATCTACACCGATCTTCTTCTTGAAGATCCACATACTCGAAATGAGTTTTACTCTTTTGGGAACATCCATTAAAGTCCATACCTTGTTGGATTGCATGGATTCCATTCAGATCTCACAACGTCAAGCCATCTTACAGAGTGGCCACTCCTCATGGATTCTTAGAAATTAGTAGGGTCATCATCAACCATGATGGAATCCTTTACTCCACCATCTATGAGAAATCCATAGTATCTCTCTGGTGGATAGGAACACTTACTTGACTTCCTGATTGGCTGAGGGACATGAAGTGGTGCATTGGTGTCTAGTTCTGTCCCTTGATCCATAGTTTTTTTGTATCTAGAACTTCTTATAGTTCTATCTCTTTGCCTATTGTCTCTTCATCAAGAGACTTCTTCTCTAAGAAAGTGGCATATTGAGAAACAATAATATTTTTTTCCATACGGATGATAGAATATATATCCTTGGGCATCCTTTAGATATCCCACAACCATGCACATCATGGATTTTGCCTCCAGTTTATTTGGATTGTGCTTTTTCATGAATGCAATACAACCCCATATCATAACAAAATTAAGATAGGGGTTTTTACCTTTCCATATAGCATATGGAGTAGTGGGCACTACCTTGGACAGAACTGTATTAAGTATGTGCATTGCCGACTATAGGGCATAACCCCAAAAAGAAAGAGATAACACAACGTTATCATCATGAATCACATCACTTCCAGTAAGGTGTGATTCATTCTCTCTAACACACCATTGTGATATGGTGTGTAGGTAGGAGTAACCTAAGAGAGAATCCCATTCTCTTTTAAATATGTATGAAATTCCATACTTTAAGCATCACCTCCTAGATCTGATCGAAGAATTTTAATACTTTTTCCTACCTAGTTCTCTACTTCATTTTATACTCCATGAACTTACCAAAGGCCTCACATTTGTGTTTTATCAAGAACATGTATTCATACCTTGAGAGATCAATAGTGAAAGTGATGATGTAAGAATATCATCCTCTTGTTTGTGTAAACATTAAACCACATACATCAGTATATACGAGTTCCAAATGTTCATTAACTCGTTCCCCTTATCCTGTAAAGGATGTTTTGGCCTTTTTACATTTAAGACAATATTTGCAAGTTTCGTATGATTCATAATCAAAAGGATTCAAGAATCATTATCATTCCTTATTCAACTTCTTAATCTTTTGTCACGAATATGGCCGTCTACAATGCCACAAGAAAGATTCATTTTTACTTCGAGTCTTTCTTTTATTCTTCACATTATAAATATTTTAGATGGTGCTTGCATGCAAAACATATACGCCATTATATAAATTACCAAGCTTAAGAAATATGTCTTTATTGGACTGTTCATAACATTATTTTTCAATACAAACTTGTATCCTTCTTTATCCAATAAAGAAATAAACACAATGCTACATAGCATGTTTGGTATATAGTAGTTATTGCATAAAATCAAAACATTGCCACTTGGCAATCCAAGGTGAAATTTACCTCTGGTGACAACAGTAAGAATTGATCATGTTCCTACTTATTGAGTGATCAATTCACCATCTTTTAGCCTCTTACTTTTTCTCACTCCCTGTAAATAATTACATATATGAGAAGCAGCTCTGGTAACCAATACGCAAGTAGTAGTGGGAGAAATAGAGAATATGTTTTGAATGACATACACACCAAAAGATGAAGCATCACCATTCACCTTCTTCTTAAAGAATCCATGTAGTCATGTAGTTCTTCTTCCAATAGCCTAGCTTATGATAGTGAAAGCATTCATCTTTTGCAACCTCTTTTTCTTCTCTTTCACCTTCTTGATGCCACCCTTATGGGCGATAGCATTCTTCATTCGCTTGGCAAATGAATTTGGATGAGAAGAAGATCTAGCAAGCATAACTAATGTCTTGTCCTTCAAAAGGAGCTCTTAGCTTGTCTCAACATATTGAGAAGCTTTAGAAGTGACCATTCCAGTTTGTTCATATTGAAGTTTAATATAAATGGAGAGAAGTTGCTAGGAAGAGATTGAAGAATTATATCCATATATAATTCATTGTCCATGACAAATCCCAACTCTTCATGTTCTTCAATATAATTGATCATCTTAAGGACATGATCTTGGACTGGTGTTCTAGCTGTCATCTTCGAATGAAAAAATTTCTTTGAAATATCGAATCTGATGATTCGAGACTACTCTCTATATAAAACTTTTACATGGAGAAATATGGAGTGAACATCCATATACGTGTGCCTCCTTTGCAACTCATTATGCATGAAGGATAATACAATGCATTTTGTAGTTTCACAGTCGTAAGTCCAGAATTTAAAGAACTCTTTTTGTTCATTGCTAGACTTAGCCTTTGGAGCCTCAGGGTGGGTTGCAAGCAAGATGTAAGATAGCTTGTTATAGGTCAATGCAATCTTTATGTTTCTTAGTTAATCCATATAATTAAGACGAGTGAGTTTGTTCTTATTAAGGATAAGCTTTAGGCCAGACACGATGGTGCAAAATGATATTTTAAAAGAGTTACAATAATGTAAGCAGATGTTTATAAATAATTAGATTGGTATTTATCCAATTATTTCTCACACTAAATTTATGAATATCTTCAACCCAAAAGGATAGATAAAAATTAATAATATAATTTAATAGTAGGAATTGGGATCCAACTATCATGAGATTGATAACCTTAACTGTTGCCAATAAGTTATCTTTCTACATAGAAGGTAGACAAACTCTTTATCAATTGCAACTTTTTGTAATTCACAATTATAGGTTTGGCCCCTACCCATTATGACCATGCCCATTGCCAACAAGCCATAAGTATTACTTAAGTCCATTCCTATACAATTTGCATTAGTAGCGAGATATATATGTGTCCTTTACCGTCGGTAATAAGGCCATAACTAGTCCCCCCGAATCCATCACATGGTAGCAAAAGTGCATCATCTAGGATTGAAATGCTAATGGCTTGGCCGTCGCCAATAACCATAGGCCCAACGCTAGGTAATCTACTCTTTTGAAATGACAGAGGGTTACAAACAATTCTTAAAAGAATTTTAAACATAATGAACTTGATATAATGGGAAAAACTAAGTTATGTAGATTTTATTTCATATGAAATTCAACGCTAATCAATTGTTCATGCCAACTATGTACAGAGAGGGAGGTTTTTTGTGGTTGAAACACCAAAACCACATGTCTTAATGTAAGAACCCATCAAAACATGCCTTTCGTAGCACCAATATGAAAATCAAAATTTCAAATCCAATAATATCCATAATTCTTTTGTAATTCAACTTAAATTGGGTTTACATTTACTAATTAATATAATTAATTAGGCTTTGCTAAGCATGGTTCACTTTGCAAGCATTCTTTTGTAAATGATTTGCAGTAATTTAATCATATTAAATAATTGCATAATAATTACTTGGACCATGAGGCAATGTCATACACAGATAGATTAGATTACTAAGGATAGAGCGGGCACATGATCCATATAATTATTGTGCGTAAACAGAGTAAACAATGGATATCTCATAATATCCATGATTACAACATAAAAAAATTTAAACCACCTTTTTAAAAAAAATTATTCAAAATTTTTAAATTTTATCTTTTAAAATTATCCAAGATTTAATTTCCATAAGAACAGTTTTTTATCTCATAACAAAAACATGAAAAACAAAATCTTAAAACAAAATCAGATTTTTAAACATCATAAATCTCGCAAATTTCGTAAATTGTAAATAATCATGATGTTAGTTGACTAATGGGTAACCATTAGTCGATTAACGTAGCGTTAGTCAATTAATCATTACACGTAAGTAGACTAACCAGCCAACAGGAAAGTTACACAAAATTTTCCTTTGCGTTTGTCAACTAACAGTGACCTATTAGTCAACTAACACAGTGTTAATTGACTAATGGTTACACACTAGTCGACTAATCTTCTAAACATGAGATTGATGGAAATTTGATTTGTTATGTATAAAAATCCAATTTTTATCAATTTAAAAGTTTTTAGTCAGCCTAAAAAAGGTTTGTAACATGGCTCGATACCACTGTAAGAAAATATGCTATGGTTTCTAAACAATTTAAAAATAGCAAATGACTTGAAAAATCAAAATTTTCTAAACTAGCATATAAAAGCCAAGATCAAACTACAAAATAGGAAATTAATGCTAAAAGTAAAATCTCACCTTTGCACAAATATTCTTAAGCGATACCCATGTATCTAAAAACTTTTTTGGTGAAGACCCCAAGCTCATTCATCTACCAATCATGAAAGTAGTTTCACGTAATGATGAAAAACACTTCACGATTCACAAGCTCTTCAGGAACTCGAACCAGCCCCTTACGCTTTGCTAGTGCATGGGAGGGGGAGAAGGAAAAACTTTTCTTTTGGAGTGATAAATTCTCTCTTAAAGAGGTTCGAATTCCTCTGCTAAAGAGATATTGGATGCAAGACTTTGATCTGTATTGTTGGGATTTCTTGGTGTTGGCTTGTTGTGTTTTAGTGCATTGAGAGGGGAGAAGATGATCCCTTTATATAGTGCCAGGTATCATCAAAATCCAACCCACATTTAGAATTCGAGTTGCAACTTAACTCTATCCCTAAACGTGTAATAAGAAGAAGGCTTGATTATTATAATTTCAAATCCCAATAGTATTCTAGATTTCAATCCAAATCTTATCCTAAAATAAGGTGCGATTATCAAACTAAAACTCTTATGAATCCATTAGCTCTTAGGAATTCATATTAGACTCAGCATCTTTAAGTTTGGGTTTTTTAGATCCAACTCTTGGATGAAACCCGAACCCAATCAACAAACCCCAGCTCACGATGGTTATTAGTCGACCAATGGCCAAGCATTAATCGACTAATTTGAAACAGTAACACTGTTCTGTTTCTTGCAGTTTGATTAGTCAACCAGTGTATAAACACTAGTCTTGATTTTTATTTCCCTTTGCTTTTGCTATTGATTGGAGAAGCCATAGTTCTTAATTTTCTCTCGTTATTTTGAAGCTTTAGAGAACATCAGTTTGTCTAAACTTTTGATATATTTTATTTAATGAATATTTCTTGTGTAAATATCTTTGCAATGATGAATACTATTGTTTCTATGAATCTCATTGTTGTTGTGGGTCAAGTCCGCATATGATAGAATTTGTTTGTAGTGGGAATCACGGGTATAATGATTTACATGTTATTGGGTGAAGGCGAGGCTAGGAGGACTCGGAGCATGCTTCAGGGGTGAAGAGCCCTTGGTCACCTGAAGGTCGCATGAAGGTCGCCTGCTCCTGGTAGCTGAGGCAAGCTCCCTACGAGGATGAACAATAGGTCAGAAAGGCAGGGCTGGCTGTCAGCCCACAGCCTCTCCGATGCCCAAGTCAGCGGGTGACGTAAAATATAGGCGACAGGCATGCTTGGTGACCTTAAGGAAGGTCGACGAAGTGCGACGGGCTTATGAGAAAGGCACAGATATATGGACGATATCTGACCTTGTGTGTAGAGATGAGTTAGAGGATTCACTAACTGATACTTTGCTCACCAACCCCCTCAATGGAGGCAAGACAGGGGTATTTATAGGGCTGAGAGGTGGTGCTCGCCATCTTGTCAGTCGTCGAATCATCCCTACTGGCAATCGAGTGATGGGGCCATGGCAAGGAAATTTACTGCATTAATGGTGTCAGGAGGCATCAGAAGCATTAATGAGACGCGAGGGGTGGTCATCAGTTCTTCCATTTAACCCCTGGTATTAATGCACAGTAGGTGAGCTTACGTCAACCTGTCAGAGATATTTGTGCTTAGTCGCCCTCAGGGGCGAGCTGTAAGTCGGCGGGCAAACTCGGCTTCTTCAGAGGATGCTTCTTGTTGTGGGCATGTGAGCTGGTCCTTGACATGGCGAGCTGTCAGGTCACCGCGGCGGGTTTCCTGGTGGTCCTGTAAGGTGAGCTTGAGGCAGGGCGATGCGATCTTCTCAGGAACAAGGTGATCAGCTTGGCAAGTGACCCATCAGGAGAGTCGGTAAGGTGTCTTCTTGGGCCCCCAGTGCATATGGGCCTGAACTCCATGGGCCGGCCTTTAGGGCGTAATAATTAACCCCGTCATTCGAGCTCGACGCGGCCAGCCTAGCTTCAGCTTGGATGACGAATCACATTTCCACTGGATGAGGACGGGTCAGCTGCATTCAATGAACCCTGACCGTCGAATCTTAGAAATCATGATGGCGATCCGATGACGGGGAGCGTTCGAGGCGCCCATTCGCTGAACAGATGACGCATGGCTGAGGTGATCGATCCCTAGTGATCATGCCGATCTTGATCTAGGGTTTCTCATATAACTAAAACCGAAGTGCGTAAGTTGAAACATATTGACATATGTCGGAGATAAAGTGAAGACCTGTCTGGGTGGTGGCACAGTCTAGAATCCTGTCCCGAACCCATGGGCAAACTGTCAGCAGCACAGCTCGAAAGCCTACCGTAGACCTCCTTAGGGTGGGGGACACTTCGAAGGAAATCTCCAAACCCTCAAGGCTCTTGGCGACCTATCGGGGGCACAGCTTGGAAGCCTGCCCTGGACTTCCTTCGGGTGAGGAGGCTCCGGAGGCAACCTCGCGACCTATGGGGGGGCACAATTTCGGTGCCCGTTCTGGGTCTCTGAGAGGGGAGGATCGAGTTACGCAGCCTGACCCAAGCCCTTGGCAACCTTTCGGGGGCGCAGCTTGGAAGACTGCCTCGGAACTTTGCTGCGATGTAGCTCGCTCTCTTCTCCGGTTTGGATAGCAAAGTCCGACCTGCTACAGTTAGCGACGCCGCGACCTTCCCCGGAGGGATTCGAGAGGGTGTGGGTGGGTTGTGAACCTTACAGCACCCCTGGGGGTCCTATGCACTTGGCGCCTTTTGGGGGCACATCATGTGGTATGCCCCGGATCTTTGGTAGGGAAGGGTCAAGGTGCGTAGCCTGTCTCCAGCCCTTGGAGACCCTTTGGGCGTGCAGCCCAGAAACCTGCCCTGGATTATTATTTGCGATTAGGCAGAACTTGACCTGTGACTTCTCACACAAGAGAAAACTCGAAGAGTGTGATTCGAAATGTAGCGACACATGTCAGAGATAGAATAAAACCTGGGGCACATAGTCGACCCGTTCTCGACCTGGGACACGTAGTCGACCCGATCTCGACCTGTGATTTCTCGCACACAAGAGAAAACTCAAAGAGTGTGTAAGTCGAGACATAACTACATAGGTTGGAGATAGAATAAAACCTGGGGCGCGTAGTCAACGCGATCTCGACATGTGATTTCTTGCACACAAGAGAAAAATCAAAGAGTGTGAGTCGAGACATAACGACATAGGTCAGAGATAGAATAAAACCTGGGGCGCGTAGTCGACCCGATCTCGACCTGTGATTTCTTGCACACAAGAGAAAACTCGAAGAGTGTGAGTCGAGACATAACGACAGAGGTCGGAGATAGAATAAAACCTGGGGCACGTAGTCGACCCGATCTCGACCATGATTTCTCGCACACAACAGAAAACTCGAAGAGTGTGAGTCGAGACATAACGATATAGGTCGAAGATAGAATAAAACCTGCTTGGGTGGGGGCACAGTTCGGAAACCTGTCCCGGACCCATGGGTGACCTGCCGGGGGAGGATGACCTCCGCCGAGGACAATCTTCACCTGAGGGCACCCTTTTGGAGGCGCAATTCCGGTGCCCGCCATGGGTCTCTGAGAGGAAAGTATCGAGTTACACAGCCTGACCCAAGTCCTTGGTGACCTTTCGGGGGCGCAGCTCGGAAGCCTGCTCCGGATCTTTGTTGCGAGGTAGCTCACTCTCTTCTCCGGTTTGGGTAGCGAGGTCCAACCTGCTACGGGAGTGAGGCCGCGACCTGCCCTAGAGGGCTTCGAGAGGGTGTGTGTAGGTCGTGGACCTTCCAGCACCCCCTGGGGGCCCTATGCCCCTGGAACCTTTCGGGGGCACAGTACGTGGCCTGCCCCAGATCTTTGGTAGGAAAGGGTCGAGGTGCGTAGCCCGTCTCCAGCCATTGGAGACTGAGGGGGCGTGCAGCTCGAAAACCCACCCCGGATCATTGTCTGCCGCAAGGCATCTTTCTCTTTGCTATTAGGCCGAACCTGACCTGGGACTTCTTACAAGAGAAAACTCGAAGAGTGTGAGTCGAAAATTAACAATATGTGGGAGAGAAGGAAAACCTGCGTGGGCGGGGGCGTAGTCCGAAAACCTGCCCCGGACCCATGGGCGACCCGTCGGGGGCATGGTCCGTAGACCGGCCCCTGATCTCTGTTCGTCCCTGCTTTGGGTAGCCTGCATTTTTGTGTTCCAGGTCGTCCTGTGAGAGCTTGAGCCTTAGGGCATGCAGTCGGCCTGCTCGTAGGAGCTTGTTACCAGAGAGGTGCTTGTTGGATGGCTGCTTCTTCATCGAACTGGGGGAGGAGGTTTCTCCTCACATTGCAGAGCTCAAAGGGGCCTTCTTCCCAAGATGGTCCCGCTCGCTGCGCAACGATCCACTCCTCCATCATCCCGATGAAGCCATGGAAGCTCTTGTAGATGCTGAGAGCTATGTCCTGGATGGCTGCAGCCGACCCCTCAAGGGGTTGATTCATCGGGGAAGCTCTTCTGGGAGAACGAGGCCCTTCGGCCGGAGGCGACCTCAGGGTGTCGTCGATCATGACCTCAAGTCGACCCGGCCTCCTCAGAGGCGAAGGGGGTGACAGCGGGTGACTTGCCGTGGAGAGGATTGCGCTAAGGGTGTGTGGATCCTGACATGGGTGTAACCCTCATTCCAACATACGGTGCCAACTGTTACGGGTCAAGTCGCACACAATAGAATTTTTTTGTAGTGGGAATCACGGGTACAATGATTTATATGTTCTTGGGTGAAGACGAGGCTAGGAGGACTTGTAGCACCCTTCAGGGGTAAAGAGCCCTAGGTCACCCGAAGGTCTCACGATGGTCGCCTGCTCCCGGTAACTGAGGCGAGCTCCCTGCGAGGATGAACAATAGGTCAGAAAGGCAGGGCTGGCTGTCAGCCCTCAGCCTCTCCAATGCCCAAGTCAGCGGGTGACGTAAAATGTAGGCACCGGGCATGCTTGGCAACCTTAAGGAAGGTCGGCAAAGTGTGACGAGCTTATAAGGAAGGCACAGATATATGGACGATATCTGACCTTGTGTGTGGAGATGAGTTAGAGGATTCACTGACCGATTGTCACGCCCCGCTTCCCATTATACTTGGGAGCGAGGACGCGAGAGGGTCTGATGGGCTGAAGCGGTGAAGCTTAAGCCCAATAAGAGTCTGTGAATAACAACTAAACATAGATTCTTGCATGCAACAGAACAACAGAAATAATCATAGTGATAGCCAACATCCAGAAAAGGAAAGTACACAAATAATGTAAGGCCCCAAGCATGGCCAACAAATAGAGTCTACAAAGTGGGTACACACCCAACAGATAAGCAGAAAATAAAAATCTAATGCAGCAACATCAGTTGAATCTCTACGACTGGTCCTTTGTAGGGAGAGCCTCTGGGTCAACGTACTCCTGGTCCAGCGGATAACTCTGATCCAGCAGCTTGTCCTCCTGGTATCCTGTCTCGTGACCTGACATACATTCAAACAACATAGAATGTATGTCAGCAAGAGTCCTGGCAAGTTATGGTTAGAAGGGGACCCTTGGCAAGATATAGAAAAGATTATATATGGCAGTTTAAAACAATTATAATGATTTACCCTAGCATGCAGTTCTATTATGAAAATGAAACATAAAGTAACAGCAGTTCTTTAAGTTAACATCCTTTTTCAAGTTGTTTAATTGTGTGTGCAAGTCTGTGACTAAGGCCCCCGTCGTTAGACGGCTAGTAATTGAATCCACCTTCAAGTGCCCCCGAAAGAGACCTGTTTACTACCGGCTAGTGCCCGGGAACCCAACCCCACCCACGTGTACTTTCTGGACCGCGAACCAGAATGCTAAACCGTCATATACTGGAACACGAGCCAGACTAGTCACATGTGACCGACGAGAGTAGCCAACTATGAGCCAACGGCATGTATGTCTATGAGCCAACGACATCATGTTCCATGTTATTCAAGTTTTTTCGTTTCACTGTCTGTACGGTATATGTTGTAGCAAATATGTTCATTTTCTTAATGGTGTCCACACACATGAACACGAGTTCAAATTTAGCATTTCGTTTAAGGTTATAGTGTCAATGTGTCATGGCAATCTTGTGTACAATATATCACAATTTTAGTTTTAAAAGAATACACGTAAATGCATGTAATAAACTGCACGCTAGCCTGTTTTCGGTGATTTTGGTGTCGACGGGTCCGTACGGGAGGCGCAGACATTTTCTGCGTTATTCGATTTCGATATCAGATTAAATGAAAATAACTTATTTAATCAACTAGCATATTTATTCCAATTATTTAAAGTACTCTTTTACTTTTTTCCTACATATGAGGTACAGATCCTACACACACATATATTTAAATACCTAACTTTTATATTAATTCATTAAGCAAGGAGAGTACTGTTATTATCATTAGGTTAGTTATATGAACTATGTAAAATCACATACTAACACTTTTATATGTCAACTGATATATAACTAAATATATTAGTACAATAACTTAGCATGCTATTTTAATAATTAACACATATATATTCTCAGTTTACTAACTATTATTTACTAACTCACTTATATATATATTACACTAATCATAATAACTTCTCCCTTAATCAAATCCCACTGTTAAAAGATCTGCATACATATATGATATTAACAGAAGCATGGTCTTGTACAAACTAACCCAAATGAAATTGTTTGAACAACAACTTAACAATATGTATATTAGCTGCCAAGAACACAGTTTAAATATTTAAAATGATTCAACTAAAATTAACCCCAACAAAATAACTAACATCTAACATAAATAATATAACTAACATGGTATTAAGAAAAGCACAGTTTTATATTGAAATCTCTAACTATTAATATAATAACCCTAACTAAACTAACTACTAACAACACTATAAACTAAACTTTTAAGCTTCTCTCTTCCTAGCTTGGTTGCAGGTGGGAGATCAGACGTTGATAGCTTCTTCAGGTGACATCGAGGCTGCAGTCAAGGGGAGCGGCGCCGGGAAAGCTCTTCAGGCGGAGTGGATGCCAGGAATGGGAGTGAGGTTGGACCGAAGGGTGTGCTGCGGTGTCGGGAAGTGAGGCGGGTGGTGTTGCTGTCACCAGAGGGAGGCTCGGACGAGCGGGTGTTCGGCGTTAGTTAGTTGCGACGGGAAGAGAGAGACATCGGAGGGCTCTGCTGGGCGTTGGAAAGAGGTGCAGGCATCAGATGTTGGCAGCTGGGCATGCGGGATCCGGGAGGTGGAGAGGAGGGAGGTCGAGGGTGGTGTTTGCGGGCTGAGGTGGGCGGTCGACTGAGATGAAGGAGAAGGGGTGGTCGACGGCGTGTGAGCTTGGAACAAGGGAGGAGGGAGAGGATGTGGTTTGGTCGGAGTTACGGGAGAGGAGGTCGGACGCGGGTTCTTGGGGGTGCGGCCTGGGTTGATAGGGTAGTAGGCTAGGGTTTCTCTTTTATAAACTTAGGGTGCTATGTAGGGTTTAAAAAAAGGCGCGTGCTACATACACCGAACTGGGTTCGGTGTATGCACGGAAAACAAGGGACATGTATCTTTTGGGCTCGGAGCTCGTGAGGAAGCGGTTACGTGTCGTCAGATTGATGGAAACAAGGTGGGCCCGCAACTGGAAGAATTCGCAGCATTTCGTAGTCTCTCTCGTTTCTTTTCTTCTTTCTTTTTCGTTCTCTCTCCTTTCTTTTCTCTCTCTTCTCCTTCGTCTTGGTTCACTCTGTTCTCCTCTGTTTTCTTTGTACAGGTGGGTTGCTTTTCCTTGGTTCACTCTCTCCTTCGTCTCGTTCTTATGCAAGCTATGTGGCTGGAGTTTGTTGACCGATGTTGGAGTGAATAAAAGGTCTGCCGCTGCTTCGGCAATTGCATCGAGCTTGGGTAGCAGGGCCTCATCTTTATTCGTTGCATTGATTTGTGGCTGATTGCTAAAATTATTTTTGTCGTTGATTTCTTCTCTCAGAACCAACTTCTGCATGTTGATCACAATCAGTGGCTTGGGAGGTGAAATGTCCTTGTTTCTAGGACTGACCGGAACTTGCACTCTAGTTTGAAATCTGCGCTGGCTGCCGGAGATTGATGGAGCTGAAGATTATGATAGACGTTGCACTCTTAAACTGTCCATATATTCTGCTGAAGTTAAACAGATTTTAAAATTACATCTCATGTGGGTCACAATATATGCTTCTCTGAAGTTGTGGGATTTAGTAAGGAAAACAAATTACTGCATTGCCGCAAAATAAAAAAATAAAAAAAGTTAAACATAGAATAAAGCAGCTTCTGCATTGCCGCAAAATAAAAAAAGAGTGTGAAACTTAGTAAGGAAAACAAATTACTTTTAAGAAAGAAGACCACAATTGCAGAGTCACGGCTTGATTGACATAAAGAACATAAAATTAGAAAGCACATAGAATTTGCACTAATAAAAAGTAAAAACATGCTTAAAAATAATAACCCAAGGAGAAATGTATATGAACAAACTTCTAGTACTACAATAAATAAACAGTTCAGATTTAGGACAATATTTTGAGCTTTAATTTGGTTCATTTGATTACAAAATTTCAAATAGAATTATTGACAAATATGAACCCCACACGTGGTTTCAATTGAAATTAAAATGTCGACAACTATTGGGATTTATGTACTCTTTTTAAACTTTATGATTTTCATATATAAGCATAGAACTGTTATCTTCCTTTTAGAGAGGGTTAATGTGGACGCAAATGTCAAATTTTATTGCACAATCTATACACATACTATAGCTTTGTGTAGGAGACGTTTGTGTCTCCTTCTCTTTTGCCTCTCTAGCACTCCACTCTGTTTCTTATATGCATACCCAACAGTCAAAGTTTTATAAAGGAAGAAATCAAATGTATATTAAGGCTAGCTAGCTCTTTTAAAACTTCATTGACATCATATTGGTACGTATGTTAAATATACAGTTGAATATGATATGCAAAGATTAATTATAGCTTTTGTCCAGTTCACATGGCAAGGGCTATCTATTCTTCAAGCATTCAGATATAGATAGATATTATGTTCAGAGCTCAGAAAGCTCAGCAAAAGACTCATTGAATTTGACTTGGGAGAAATCACATGCATGGGAGAATGATATAAGATATCAATATGGTGCAGATGAAGTGACCTCGCTTGTTAACCGACCGCAAACTTTAAATACATGCAAGCGTAACACATGCTTATAAAATCATTAGAACTTAGAGAAATGACAAAAATAGAAGCAAAACATTTACTTTTATAGAACAAACAGATGGACGCATGAAAAACAAGCAAGTGCAAGCAATACCACACGGTTACAAGATTAATAAATAACCATAAAGTTATTTTTATTCGCAAAGCTCCTTAATTTTTTTTCTTTTATGGATTCATGTCATCTTAAGTCACTGTCCCAAAAATAACAGCAAATGGGAGAGAACCATGATTAGGTATCATCCATCGCTCCTCATAGCCATCACCAACACAACTTCATAGAAGAACCCACATCAGAATATATGGTGTTGTTCGCAGTAGCATATATTGTGCCCACATATTTTAAACCGGTGTTGTTCGCCGTCGTAGGCGGCGCCCTTGCGACCATGGCGAATACGTTGGAGCATGGCGGACAGATGGGGATGGTGTTCCAGTGATGGAAACGAGCACTATGATCACCAGCACCAAAGGCAACACAACATACAGAACGTGTAACTTTTCGTGTGTCGTCTTGACGAGGGATAAACGACAATAGCTTTGAGAGATCTTGATCATTCCCACCACAACCGGAGGACATAATAGAACGATGTACATACCCTTGCATGTCGATGCTGTGAAGCCCACTTACATGTCATCCAAGACGAAGGACAAGAGGTCGAGCTCTGAAGACACTACCGGCTCCGAAGACACTAACGTAAGGTCAAGCTCCTACCCTCAGCCCCTCTCTCGCGGTGTTGCTGGAACAAAGAAAACAGGAGGAGAGAGGGTGAACCAAGACGAAAGAGAAGAGAGAGAAAATAAAGGAGAGAGAAAGAAAAAGATAGAAGAAAAAAAGAGAGAGAAACGAGGAAATGCTGCTGCGAATTCTCCCAGTCGCAGGCCCACCTTGTTTCCATCAGTCTGACCACACGTGACCGTCTCCTCACAAGCTCCGAAGCGGTCCTTTCCTTGTTTTCCGTGCATACACCGAAACCGTTTCGGTGTATGTAGCACGCGCCTAAAAAAAGATGGAGTCATGGGTATTTGAGCCAAGGGCTGGGCTTAAGTACAAGTTGGAAGAAGAAGTCTGGTTTCATAGGGCTTGTAAGGTTGCTGCTAGGTTGTACGAAAAAGAAAGGCTAGGCTTCATGGGATTGTTTTGGGAGGGATGGCTGCGTGTGACCCGTGGGTAGGTGTTAAGGTTTGAAAAATAATGAAGGCTTGGAGGTTTGTATAGGCTAGTGGTTTAGAGATAGGTGGCTGACTTGGGTTTGGGTTGGTGCGTGAGTTGTCCCGGGTTGGGTTAGGGTTTAGAAAGAATAGGAAGGGAAAATTATGGAAAGGAGTTATAATAAAATTGATTTGTTTTAATTTTAATTATTAGGGAACTAAAGCTAGATCAATTTGGAAAGGTTGAAACATATTAATAATTAGTTAAAATTAATAGTAAAAGTTAATAGGAATGTTTTTTGAATTTAAAAGATTTGCTTTGAAAAAATATTCATTAGGGAATTAATAGTTAGGTCATTTAGGCAGGTTTGAAAGATAATAATAACCAAGGGAATAATGGGTTTTTAAAGAGGGAAATATTTCCAAAATAATCATAATTTAATTAGGATTTAAAAGGGAAGTTTTTAAATAAATTTGAATTTGAATTTTGAAAATATTTGGATTCTAAAATTTATGAATTTTAAAACTTAAAACATTAAAAACACTATTAATAAGATAACTAACAAGTATATTAATGACATCCATACATCAAGTATATTAATGAAAGACTTATATTAATAGAACCTCACTCTAGTGTATCCGAAAATACAGTTCCTTACATTCTATCCACCTTAAAAGAATTCCGTCCTCGAAATTTCTATCAACTAAGGGGTAAGAAACAAATAAGGGTAACGCTCTCGTATTTCGTCTTCCCATTCCCAGTGGACTCTCCAGGCGAAGCACGATGCCACATCACTCGCACGAGCTCGACGACCATGTTCCTGAGCGTCTTCTGATGTTAGTTTAAGATCTGCATCGGCTGCAGCTCATAAGTCAGATCTGGTCGAACCATAATCTCCGAGTAATCGACAGCGTGTGACAAGTCACTGATGTAACCGCGTAGTTGAGATACATGAAAAACATCATGTACTCCCTCCAATAAAGGCGACAGTGCTAGACGATAGGCTACCTCTCCTACTCGCTCTAGCACATCAAAATGTCCAATGAATCTCAGACTGAGCTTGCCGCGCTTTCCAAATCGAATCACTCTTCTGTTCGGGGATATCTTCAAAAATACATGATCTCAGCCTTGAATTCCAAAGGACGGCGTTTAGCATCAGTAAAATGCTTATACCGATCCTGTGCAACATGAAGCTTATCCCTGATGGTACGCACTACATCCACAGCCTCAACTATCATCTCTGGTCCCAACAACTCTCTATCTCTAATGTCATCCAACTCAGCGGAGATCGACATTTCCTTCCATAAAGTGCATCAAATGGCACCATGCCAATGTTGGCTTGATAGCTGTTGTTGTATGTGAACTCCACTAGATGTAGATGGTCTTTCCAGGAACCCTTAAGATCCAACATGCAAGCTCTCAACATGTCCTCCAATATCTTAATAGTGCGCTTCGACTATCCATCAGTCTGCAGGTGATATGCAATACTGAAACTCAGACTGGTACCCAGATTCATCTACAGACTCTTCCAGAACTGGGACGTGAATCTCGTGTCTCGGTCGGAGACGATACTCACAGGGACTCCATGCAATCGCACAATCTCCTGTACGATTATCATTCACATCACGACGTGTACTAGAAAGAAATTATAAAGGTATGAGAAAGATTTTAACCTCCATATATTTCTTTGCCAATATCTACGTAGATTGTCCCACTCGGAAAGGAATGAAATGTGCAGACTTGGTTAGTCGATCAACAATAACCCAAATCGCGTCATTTTGCTTGGTGCTACGAGGTAGTCCAGTTACAAATTCCATGGTGATGTGTTGCCACTTCCACTCCGGAATGGGCAGGGGTTGAAGCAATCCGACAATGCGATGGTGTTCAGCCTTCACTTGCTGACACACGAGGCATTTGGCGACGCTTCGAGCTAAGCTCCTCTTTATACCATGCCACCAAAAATTCAGACAGAGATCCTTGTACATCTTGGTACCGTCAGGATGAATGGAATATGGAGAGCTATGAGCTTCATTCATCAGCTCATCTCTGATATCACATGAAGGTACACAGATCCTACTGCCGTATCTCAAGGAACCATCCTCATGAATAATGAAATCCGTCCGAAGTCTAGCTTCAACTTGCTTTCGGATCCTCTGCAGTTTAGCATCTCCAGACTGTGCAGCTTTGATCTGATCCACTATCTTCGACTGAATCTGCATATTCATTAACGACGAGGTGACTCCAAATAACACAACCTCTGTGTTCATCTCATGTAGATCCTGTTGTAGCCTCCACTGAACTGTAAGAGTCATAACTACTGGGAGTCTACTCAAGGCATCGGATACGACATTAACCGTCCTTGGATGATACTGGAGGTCGATGTCGTAATCAGCCATCATCTCTAACCATCCGTGCTGTCTCATATTTAACTCCTTCTGAGTAAAAATATATTTCAAACTTTTGTGATCAGTGAAAATATTCACTTTCTCACTCAGTAAGAAGTGTCTCCAAATCTTCAAAGCGAAGATGACAGCAGCTAACTCCAAGTCGTGAGACGGATAATTCTTCTCATGGATCTTCAACTGTCGAGAAGCGTAAGCGACTACATGACCATGCTGATGCAGAACACATCCAAGACCTTTGTCTGAGGCATCACAAAAGATCTCGAATCCTCCAGTTCTATCTGGAATAGCCATGAGTGGTGCAGATGTCAGTCTCACTTTCAAGTTCCCAAATGCCTGTACGCAAGAGTCTGACCAAACAAACTTGACGTCCTTCCTCATCAGTCGAGTCATGGGCTCTGCTATCCTTGAGAAATCGTGAATGAATCGACGGTAGTAGCCTGCCAATCCAAGGAAACTTCAGATGTCTGGTGCTGATCGAGGGGTAGGCCAATCTCTGATTGAAGCAACTTTCTCTGGGTCGACCGAGATTCCATCACCCGATACCACATGTCCAAGGAATGCGATACAGTCCAGCCCGAATTCACAATTGCTGTACTTGGCATACAACTGGTGATGTCGAAGTGTCTCCAATACAATCCTCAGGTGCTCGACATGCTTCTCTTCACTCTTCGAGTGACCAATATGTCATCAATGAATATCACTACGAATTTATCCAGAAACTCGTAGAATATCAGATTCATGAGATTCATGAATACTGCAGGAGCGTTGGTCACACCGAATGAGATGACAATGAACTCGTAGTGTCCATACGTGGTCTGAAAGGCCGTCTTGTAGATATCCTCATTCTTGACCTTCACCTGTTGGTATCCACTCCTGAGATCCAGCTTCGAGAAAACTCGTGATTCTTCGAGTTGATCGAAGATATCATCTATGCGAGGTAGCAGGTACTTATTCTTTACAGTGACATTGTTCAGCTCCCGATAATCCATGCACATTCTTCTCGATCCATCCTTCTTCTTGACCAGCAGTACAGGTGCACCCCAGGGAGACATGCTGGGATGAATAAATCCTTTCTGCAACAGATCATCCAACTGCTTCCGTAGCTATTCAAGTTCTGCTGGAGCCATACGGTAAGGCGCCTTCGAGATTGGCTAAGTATTCGGCATGAAGTCGATACTAAACTCCAAAGCTCGATCAGGCGGCAATCCAGAAATATCCTCCCAAAATACATCTTTAAAGTCTCGAACCACTGCAGGCTTCTTCGGTTCAACTTGCATAGATGGGAGGATCGCTTCGTTTAGCTGAGCCCGAAATCTACTAGGCCCGAGCGAACGACTACGACTGATGAATTCAAACACATGATGGTTAGGAATTTCAAATACCATTTTCTTCTTATGATAGTTGATAGTAGCATAAAAAGTCCCTAACCAGTCCATGCTGAGAATAGCTTCAAAATTGGGTGTGTCCAGAACCATGAAGTCTGCATAGAGCTCATGTCTGCAAATCACTAAATGACATGATTTGCATCCCAAGGTAACACTCACTACACCACTTCCGATTGTGATATTCCATCTCTTGGGAAGTGGGTAGGTAGGGATCGAGTACTTAACTACAAACTTCTGGGATATAATACACAGAGAAGCTCCGGAATCAAATAAAGTAAGAGCCAGGTGGGAGGCCACTAAGATAACACCTAAGATAATAATAATAAACTTAGCAAGGAAAACTAACTAACAAGCATGTATATCAGAGAGATAATAAATACTAGATATAAATGTTACATGTGATCACTTCATCCTCAGTCTCAGCACTTCGGCTGATTGGCCTGCTGATAGGCCCGATTCTGTGGAATCAGAGGTAGTCTACACTGAGCAGGTACATGCATTTCTTGCTGAATAGGTCCAGGTACTCCAGTAGGTGCTCGACGGTCCTTGCCTGGGGGCAGTCCCTCGCAACATGTCCAGGTGATCTGTAAATCATGCACTGGTTCAGCATTCTCCTGCAATCCTTCTTCTGGTGTCCAGTCTTGCCACAGAAATAGCAAGTTAGCTGTGATCGATCGACAGGAGCAGATGGCCTCTTGAACGGTGTGTCTGCGGGGGTCGAAAATTTCCTCTGGGCACCATCCTAAGCGGCTCCATGGTACGCTTGCCTCCTCCAGCTGAAGGTCCCACAAGGAGTCTCGCCACAATCTCATGCTCTTATGCACAATCTAAAACGTCCTGAAGGGTCATCAGTCTCGTTGAGGCCATCGAGGCTTGGACTTTGGGATTCAGGCCTTTGTGAAACTGAAACGCACAGTCTTCAGGGTCTTCAACCATGTGGGGGGTGCAAAGCGGCTAAGCATAGCAAACTCAGCCTTATACTCATCCACCGTCCTATCTCCTTGGACTAGATTAGTGAAACACTGCTGAAGCTCTCTGTTGGCTGCTTTGAGAAAGTATTTAGCATTGAACCTTTCCCGAAACATGCCCCAAGAGATTGGCCTGACTAGACGTCTCTCCTCCAGTTGCCACCAGCTCCTAGCATTGTCGGTCAGCTGGAGTTTCGCTACTTCAACCCATCCAGCCTAAGGGATACGTGCATCACTCAGCTTATCTTCAGTCCCTTGAATCCATTCATAAGCTCCTAAAGGCCCTTCTTTTCCGGAGAAGCTCCGGTGTTGCAACTCATGGAACTGCTTCACTCCTGGTTCAGCTCGGGGTGGCGGCAGCGTTGGAGCAGGTTGCTGGCTCCGCTAGATCAGCTCCTGCTGGATCTCTAGCATTCCTCTCATAACTCCGAGGAGTTCATTGATGTCAGGAGTATCACTACCACTAACCCCATTCCCGTTCCGGGTGTTGTGTCGTCCTGCCATGCTGAAACAAGAAAACTCGAGTAAATTTCGTGTACCAGTTGAATCCAGACGTTTTGGCTAATATTAGTATTTCAATTGTTCTGAGTTTTGCATAATGCATTGGACCTGCATGGGCCACCACAAAAACCTGTCACGCCCCACTTCCCATTATACTTGGGAGCGAGATTGCGAGAGGGTCCGCATGGGCTGAAGCGGTGAAGCTTAAGCCCAATAGGAGTCTGTGAATAACAACCAAACACAGATTCTTGCATGCAACAGAACAACAGAAATAATCATAATGATAGCCAACATCCAGAAAAGGAAAGTACACAAATAAAGTAAGGCCCCAAGCATGGCCAACAAACAAAGTCTACAAAGTGGGTACACACCCAACAGATAAGCAGAAAATAAAACTCTAAAGTAGCAAGATCAGTTGAATCTCTACGACTGGTCTTCTGTGGATAGAACCTCTGGGTCGACATACTCCTGGTCTAGCGGATCACTCTGATCCAGCAGCTCATCCTCTTGGTATCCTGTCTCGTGACCTGACATACACTCAAACAACATAGAATGTATGTTAGCAAGAGTCCTGGCAAGTTATGGTTAGAAGGGGACCCATGGCAAGATATATAAAAGATTATATATGGCAGTTTAAAACAGTTATAAGGATTTACATAGCATGTAGTTCTATTATGAAAATGAAACATAAAGTAACAGCAGTTCTTTAAGTTAACATCCTTTTTCAAGTTGTTTAATTGTATGTACAAGTTCGTAACTAAGGCCCCCCGTCGTTAGACGGCTAGTAATTGAATCCACCTTCAAGTGCCCCCGAAAGCGACCCATTTACTACCGGCTAGTGCCTGGGAACCTAATCCCGCCTAGTGTACTTTCTGGACCACGAGCCAGAATACTAAACCGTCATATACTGGAACACGAGCCAGACTAGTCATATGTGACCGACGAGAGTTGCCAACTATGAGCCAACTCCACGTATGTCTATGAGCTAACGGCATCATGTTCCATGTTATTCTAGTTTTTCGTTTCACTGTCTGTACGGTATATGTTGTAGCAAATATGTTCATTCTCCTAACGGCGTCCACACACACGCACGCGAGTTCAAATTTAGCTTTTTGTTTAAGGTTTTAGTGTTAATGTGTCATGGCAATCTTGTGTACAATATATCACTGTTTAAGTTTTAAAAGAATACACGTAAATGCATGTAATAAACTGCACGCTTTCCTGTTTCCGGTGATTTTGGTGTCGATGGGTCCGTACGGGAGGCGCGTACATTTTCTTCGTCATTCGATTCCGATATCAGATTAAATGAAAATAACTTATTTAATCAACTAGCATACATATTTCAATTATTTAAAGTACTGTTTTATTTTTTCCTACATATGAGGCACAAATCCTACACACACACACACATATATATTTAAATACCTAACTTTTATATTAATTCATTAAGCATGGAGAGTACTGTTATTATCATTAGGTTAGTTATATGAACTGTGTAAAATCATATACTAACACTTTTATATGTCAACTGATATATAACTAAATATATTAGTACATTAACTTAGCATGCTGTTTTAATAATTTACACATATATATTCCTAGTTTACTAACTATTATTTACTAACTCACTTATATATATTAAACTAATCCTAATAACATCTCCCTTAATCAAATCCCACTGTTAAAAGATCTGCATACATGTATGATATTAACAGAAGCATGGTCTTGTACAAACTAACCCTAATGAAATTGTTTGAACAACAACATAACAATATGTATATTAACTGCCAAGAACACAGTTTAAATATTTAAAATGATTCAACTAAAACTAACCCCAACAAAATAACTAACAGCTAATATAAATAATATAACTAATATGGTATTAAGAAAAGCACAGTTTTATTTTGAAATCTCTAACTATTAATATAATAACCCTAACTAAACTAACTACTAACAACACTATAAACCTTTTAAGCTTCTCTCTTCCTAGCTTGGTTGCAGGTGGGAGATCAGACGTCGGTAGCTTCTTCAGGCGACGGCGAGGCTGCAGTCAAGGGGAGCGGCGTCGGGAAAGCTTTGCAGGCGGAGTGGATGCCGGGAATGGGAGTGAGGTTGGAGCGAAGGGTGTGCTGAAGTGTCAGGAAGTGAGGCGGGTGGTGTTGCTGTCGACGGAGGGAGGCTCGAACGAGAGGGTGTTCGGCGTTGGTTAGATGCGGCGGGAAGAGAGAGACGCTGGAGGGCTCTGCAGGGCGTCGAAAAGAGGTGCATGCGTTGGAGGTTGGCAGCTGGGTGTGCGGGATCCGGTAGGTGGAGAGGAGGGAGGTCGAGGGTGGTGTTTACGGGCTGAGGTGGGCAGTCGACGTAAGGTGAAGGAGAAGGGGTGGTCGACGGCGTGTGAGCTTGGAGCAAGGAAGGAGGGAGAGGAGGTGGTTTGGTCGGAGTTACGGGAGAGAAGGTCGGACGCATGTTCTTGGGGGTGCTGCCTGGGTTGATAGGATAGTGGTCTAGGGTTTCTCTTTTATAAACTTAGGGTGCTGTGTAGGGTTTAAAAAAAGATGGAGTCATGGGTGTTTGAGGCTCGGGCTAGGCTTAAGTACAAGTTGGAAGAAGATGTCTGGGTTCATGGGGTTTGTAAGGTTGCTGTTAGGTAGTACACAAAAGAAAGGCTAGGCTTCATGGGGTTGTTTTGGGAGGGATGGTTGCGTGTGACCTGTGGGTAGGTGGTAGGGTTTGAAAAATAATGAAGGCTTGGGGTTTTGTTTAGGCAAGTGTTTTAGAGATAGGTGGCTTGGGTTTTGGGTTGGTGCGTGAGTTGTCCCGGGTTGGGTTAGAGTTTAGAAAGAATATGAAGTGAAAAAAAAGGAAAGGAGTTAGAATAAAATTGATTTGTTTTAATTATAATTATTAGGGAACTAAAGCTAGATCAATTTGGAAAGGTTGAAACATATTAATAATTAGGTAAAAATAATAGTAAAAGTTAATAGGAAGGTTTTTTTATTGTAAAAGATTTGCTTTGAAAAAAAATTGTCATTAGGGAATTAATAGTTAGGTCATATATGAAGGTCTGAAAGATAGTAATAATCAAGGGAATAATGGGGTTTTAATGAGGGAAATATTTCCAAAATAGTTATAATTTAATTAGGATTTTAAAGGGAAGTTTTTAAATAAATTTGAATTTGAATTTTGAAAATATTTGGATTCTAAAATTTATGAATTTTAAAACTTAAAACATTAATAACACTATTAATAAGTTAACTTACAAGATATTAATGACATCCATACATCAAGTATATTAATGAAAGACTTATATTAATAGAACCTCACTCTAGTGTATCCGGAGATACAGGTCGTTACACCGATACTTTGCTCACCAACCTGTTGAATATTGGACTCCCCGGATTTGGTTTTGATGATGAGCAAACATAAATAATCCATGAACTAACAATTTGTGAGCGCAGTATTGGAGATCGTCGCCAAAATCACGAGAACATTCAAAGCGACATCTCAAGACTTCCCAAAGCTCGTATTCATGCCTAAAGCTTCGTTGAAGCTCTTGCGCCGTTTTGGAAGTTATGAAGAATCAATCGAAGCTCTCGAAGACCGTTTATTAAGGTTTTATTTATAGTCTTTTTGGCTTCGATATATAGAATGTTAAGCCTTGAGTATATCTTACGTTTCTAACTTCATAACGCTCATATCGTAGCTCTAGGATCTTAGTACAAGTTCATTCTAACTTCCTCGAAGCGTCGCGCTTCGATTCGGACTTGTTTGTGCATGTTAGTTGGTACAAGAAGAAGTACTGACCGACTAGATGGTGATCTAGTCGGTCAGCAACTCTTCTTGGACCGACTAGTTTGATTCCTTAATTTCTTGGACTTTACTGTTTACAGTTAGTCGGTCTACGTTGACTCACCGACCGACTAGTTTGTGAACTAGTCGGTCAGTGATGCTTCTTTGACCGACTAGTTGTGACTTACTGTTCATGCTAAATTTCTCCTAAGCTACTGTTTATCGTTAGTCGGTCTAAGAACGTTTGGTGACCGACTAGTGGACAATCTAGTCGGTCAACTTTTGTTCTTGGACCGACTAAGTCAATTTGTATTCAGACTATTTCATTTTGCCTCTTAGTCGGTCTACGTTCACTGACTGACCGACTAGTTGTGAAACTAGTCGGTCAGAAAGTCTTCTTGGACCGACTAGATTTCTAGGTCTGAAATTCTATCTCTTCTCAGTTCCTCTCTTAGTCGGTCCATGCTGTTTGACTGACCGACTAGTTGATGAACTAGTCGTTCAGTGATTGTTCTTTGACCGACTAATTCTCCCAGATTTCTATCCGTTGGAGAATGACCTAATTTGTTTTTATGGGACCCTATAAATACGAACCTAGGTCATTTCTATCTAGGTCAGAGCTTCCATTCAGAGATTCATTGAGATCAAAAGAGATAGCCATTCTCACTCAAATCTAAAGCTCTCTTCCTCACAAGAAACCCATTCTCTCACTATTCTAGATCTAGAATCCCTTTTGAGAGAAGCTTGTTCTTGGTGAGCTCTTCAAGCTATAGCTTGATCCAAGTCTCCAAATCATCCCTAGGCACCGATTGCTGGTCATTTCCTTGGTGCTAGGTCTTGGTGACTTCATCTTCCTCAAATCCTTCATTTCACCTATTGGGTAAGAAAAACTCAAGGTATAGGATTTTGTGGTAAGTTTGCTTATTTCAATATAAACTCATTTATATTGCTTGTTGATTCTCTCGGTTGTGAGAGAGGGTTGTGATCCCGGGTTGTGGGATTCACTATTGCCGTTGTTGTATGATTTGATCTTGTGAAGGTTTTTCACAAGATATTCATAGTGGAAATCTTGAGTTAGGGTTTCTAACTCAAGTATCCGGAGGGGATCCGGGTGGTTGGGACGTAGGATCACCGGGAACAAGTCGGGGAGACTTGGGTGGATCCGAACCCATTAACATCATTTGTTTGCATTGTTAATTTTGTTGTTGTCATTCAATTTAAGCTTCCGCAAATTGATTTGGTAGTTGTTTGCAATTTAATTTGGAATTACACTCCTTGTTATTTTAAAGTACTATTCACCCCCCCCTCTAGTACTTGTGCAGTAGCTTGTAGGGCATTACATTTGGTATCAGAGCCAGATACTTAGCTATGTCTGCCAACGACAACAAGACCGTGCGTCCACCTTCCAACTATGACACCTTCAGGAACCGAGAAGGAGCATCTTCGGTGATGGAAGGACATTCCTCTACGAGGCCTCCATTCTTCAACGGTACCAACTATGGGTACTGGAAATGCCGGATGGAAACCTTCCTCCAGAGTGCATCCTTATAGAGGACCACAATGAAGGAATACATTGAACCCGAAGAAGAAGACTTTGAGAAATGGACTACCGCGGAGATCGCCGTGGAGGTAAGCAATGCCAAGGCAATGAATGCCTTGCAATGCGCATTGGAGCCCGAGGACTTCAATAAGATATGCACATGTAAGAGTGCATATCAAATTTGGAACTCCCTCCTCATTCTTCATGAAGGGACGAGTAGGGTAAGAGACTCTAAACTCGTAGTCGTAAACAAAGATTATGAAATGTTTCATATGCAACAGGGCGAGAAGATGAAAGAATATTACGCTCGCTTCGTTGACATAATAAACGAGTTAGAGGCCCTCGGCAAGTCCTACACTCAAAAGGAGAAGTGCTCAAAGCTTATTGAAGGACTTCCCTCTTCTTGGGAAAAACGTACCTTCGCCATCGAGGAAGGTAATGACATGAACAAATATACCGTAGTTCAACTAATGGGTACTTTGATGTCATACGAGGTACGCAAAGATAACAAGGTGAAGCTATAAGAAAAGATGAAGTCCTATTTGAACCAAGATGCGCCTAAGAAAAAGGCGATTGCATTCAAGGCGGCTTCATCCACCTCTACCGATGATGAGGACTCGGAAGAAGAAATGGACATGGAATCCATTGCACTCATGGCAAAGAAGTTCAATCGCTTCTTCCGAAAGGGTAACTTCAAACAAAAATCTAAATTTACTTCTTCTAACGCCTCTCCACCTTTGTGCTTTAAATGCAATAAGCCAGGACACATCAAAGCGGATTGTCCTCAAAACAAGCAAAAGGAGAAGTGGAAGGCGCCGAAGTTCGACAAGTCAAAGAAGTACAAAAAGGGGTACAAAAAGGGACTTGTCGGAGCAACATTCACCGACTCCGAGGATTCCTCAAGCGGAGAGTCGGACGATGAGAAAGTGGAGCAAGCGCACATGTGCTTCATGGAAAGAGAGGAGCATGATCAAGGATCCTCCTCTTCCGATGATAGCGACGACGAAGGCGATGAGGTAACTATGGATGATTTTAGGGATGCTAACTCTCATTTATGGTCTAAATACACTAAGTTAGTAAATAGATATACTAAAGTAAAAGATGACCTAGTTAGCATTCAAACCTCGCCTAAGACTATCATCACCAACAGCGACACCGTTGTTGAAGAGTTAATAAATGAGATTGTTAATCTCAAATCTAAACTTGAACATGTTAGCATTGAAGATCCGGAAGAACATAGGATAGCGGATTTAACTTCTTAAAACCCGACTTTGAGTATTGAGAACGAGAATCTCAAATCTCATGTTTATGTGCTTACATCGCAAGTATCCACTTTGGATACTTCTATGCGTTCTCTCAAAGAGAAATATGAGAACACATTAGGCCGAATCAATAGATTCAATAAGGGTAAGGACCATTTGGATAAAATCCTAAGTGACTTACTTCCGGCCAATCACCACATTGGTTTGGGGTATACGATGGGATGTCCATCCAAAGCGGCCACTACTTTTGTTAGGCCAACTTCCGGTAACTCTAGGAGTGGTAGCAAACACTCTATTGGTAGTTCATCTACCAATGGTGCTTCCACCTCGTCCACACCCTCTTTTGGAAAGAAACCCACTTTGGGTGGATCTTCAAAGAAGAGGCATGCTTATATGTACACAAATACCATGCCACGTAGGAACACACGTCCTACTCCACCGTCTCACACATATGATGATTTCTATGCTACACATTCACGGGCACATGCACACCATGTGAGACACCCTCACGCACGTGTTCCCACACATGCATATGTTCACCCACCTCATCATATGAATAATTCTCGTCGTGCACCATTCCATCATGTTCCTTATGCCTATCCACAACATGCATCACGTAGAAATCAACGTCGCATGCATGCACCCAATAGGATGATGGCTCCCAAAATTTTCACTATTTGGAGCCCAAAGGACACAAGCATGGATGAAAAACAAGGGTATATGAATGCTTATTTTTCGGATGTTGTGCATAGTAGAAATTATGTGGGGAAGTCAAAGTCCAATTGGACTTGGCTTCCAAAGGTCTAACTTTTGAGGACCCAATGACCTTGGGTACCATGATATGAAAGTTTCTATCTTTAGGTACTCAAGGAAAAGAAAAAGAAGAGGAGCAACAAATTTAAATTTAGCTCCAAAGGGAATTGGATACTCGATAGCGGGTGTTCAAAACACATGACGGGTGACGCTCAATTGATCTCCGGAGTGGTTCCCATTGCAAATGGAAATCGCGTCGTATTTGGAGGCAACGAGAGCAGAACCATCGTCGGTGTTGGTAAAGTGGGTAACCCTTCTAAACCCTTAATTAGTGATGTTTATCTAGTTGATGGTTTAAATCATAATCTTATTTCAATAAGCCAACTTTGTGACTAAGGTTACAAAGTTAGCTTTGCGAAAGGATTGTGTCATATTTCAAATGATAATAATAAATTATTATTTTCCGGCACACGCCATAAAGATATTTATATTTTGGATCTTCCTAAGTCATATGAACAATGTCTCGTTGCCAACACAAGTGAACAACACTTATGGCATCGACGCTTTGGACATGTGAACTTTGGAACACTTTATAAGCTTTCGAAATTAAATTCCATTAAAGGTTTTCCGAAGCTCGTTTTTGAAAAAGAAAAGTTTTTGTGATTCTTGTCAACGTGGCAAGCTTCCTAAATCTTCATTTAAACCTAAGAAAAGCATTTCTACGAAACGGCCACTAGAGCTATTACATCTAGATTTATTTGGGCCAACTAGAGTTGCTTCCTTAGGAAATGCAAGATATGGACTAGTCATCGTTGATGATTATTCAAGATTTACATGGGTATTTTTCTTATGTAATAAAAATGAAGCTTTTGAAAACTTCACAATATTTGTGAAGAAAGTACAAAATCTCATCGGAACCACCATTGTCACTATTCGTAGTGATCATGGGGGTGAATTTGAGAATGAGTCTTTCTCAAATTTTTGTGATGATCTTGGAATTACTCACACGTTTTCTTTCCCTCGCGCACCTCCTCAAAATGGTGTTGTTGAGAGGAAGAATAGAACGCTTGTGGAGTGTGCTCGCACTATGCTCGAAGATAGTCAACTTGGTTATCAATTTTGGGCGGAAGCGGTACACACCGCTTGTTATGTGTTTAATAGAATACTTTTGAGGCCCGGCACCAAACAAACTTGCTATGAATTGTTGTTTGGTAGATTGCCTCAAGTTAAACATTTTCGTGTTTTCGGCGCAAAATGTTTTATTAAAAACACATATGATAATTTGGACAAGTTTGATCCGAGATCGGATGAGGGGATATTTGTTGGGTATTCCTCACGTAGCAAAGCCTACCGGATATACAACAAAAGATCCTCTACGATCGAGGAATCACTTCATGTCTCTTTTAATGAGAATTTTACTACTTCTAGAATTTCAAATGATAATGATTCTATGGATGTTTTATGTGATTCGTTTGAAAATTCTAAGACTATTGATTCAATTGATCCTATTGAGACTAACCCGACTAATGAAGTTGTTGAGAATGTGCCTAGTGATCAAGGTATTCCCAAGCGGCTTCATACCGTACGCGACCATCCCCATGAGCAAGTCATTGGCAATATTAATGATAGTGTCAAGACGAGATCTCAAGTCCACCACTTCGCCAATTGTGCCTTTGCCTCATCGATAGAGCCAAAGAATATAGTTGAAGCTTGCGAAGATAGTGCTTGGATCCTTGCCATGGAGGAGGAACTCATTCAATTCGAGAGGAATGAGGTATGGGAGCTTGTTCCTTTGCCATCGAAGAACCACACCGTCATAGGGACAAAGTGGATCTTCAAGAACAAAACCGACGAAAATCAAGTCGTCGTCCGGAACAAAGCTCGGTTAGTTGCTCAAGGCTATCGCCAAGAGGAAGGTATCGATTTCGAAGAATCCTTCGCTCCGGTAGCTAGATTAGAATCAATTAGACTTTTATTGTCTTATGCATGCCATAAAAATTTTAAGTTATTTCAAATGGATGTTAAAAGTGCATTTTTAAACGGAGATGTTGTTGAGGAAGTTTACGTTTCTCAACCTCCGGGCTTCATAAATGAAAAATTTCCAAATCATGTTTTTAAACTAAAGAAAGCTCTTTATGGTTTGAGACAAGCTCCTCGAGCTTGGTATGATCGCCTAAAGAATTTTCTTTTGGATTTGAATTTTAAAATGGGCGAAGCCGATTCTACACTTTTTGTTAAGCATGCGAATAATGATATTTTATTAGTTCAAATTTATGTTGATGATATCATTTTCGGTGCTACTAACTTCACTCTTTGCGAAGAGTTTTCTAATGTTATGAAGGAACAATTTGAGATGAGCCACATGGGCGAACTCAAATATTTCTTAGGTCTCCAAATTCGCCAATTGAACGATGCAATCTTCATCCACCAAACGAAGTATACGGTGGAGTTGCTTAAGCGATTTGGAATGGAAAGTGCTTCCGGGAAAAAGACTCCAATGAGCACGACTACGCATCTTGACAAGGATACGGGCGGTAAGGATGTAGACATTCGTCTATATCGAGGTATGATAGGTAGCTTACTTTATCTTACCGCAAGTAGGCCCGATATTATGTTTGCCGTATGCATATGTGCTCGTTATCAGTCTCAACCTAAGGAGTCTCACTTAGTAGCGGTAAAGCGTATTTTCCGTTATCTAAGTTACACTTTAGATTTTGGATTACTTTATCCGAAATCTAGCACGTATGAGTTAGTCTCATACAGTGATGCCGATTATGCGGGATGCAAATCCGACAGGAAAAGTACTAGTGGCACTTGCCATTTTCTAGGAAATTCTCTTGTCTCTTGGTTTTCCAAGAAGCAAAATTCCGTATCACTTTCAACCACCGAGGCGGAATATATTACCGCCGGTGCCGCTTGTGCCCAGGTTCTTTGGATGAGACACACTTTGAAGGATTTTGGTATTCACTGTGATACTAGCCCTATCATGGTGGATAACCAAAGTGCTATCTGTCTTTCAAAGAATCCGGTGCACCATTCCCGATCAAAACACATAAATGTCCGACACCACTTTTTAGATGATCATGTTGCTAAAAAGGACATCATTTTAGTGTACGTTGAAACCCAAAAGCAAATCGCCGATATTTTCACGAAACCCCTAAAGGAGGACTCCTTTGTGCGGTTGCGTCGAGAATTGGGGATTATGGGTGAATCCGAGATATAGGATTCATATTTCATTCAATTATCTTGCATGCTATTATATTTCGCGATATTCCGTTCATGCTAGATTTATTGAATTTTTGGGAATTTTATGTGATATGTTTGAATTTATGATCGAATTCGTATTTGAATGTCGTATTTAAGATTTCGACGTTTTATGGGGTAATTTAGATGACTAATGAGAGTGTTAAGATGTTTCATCCAAGTGGTTTGTGAAGAGAAATCAATTATCAATTTTTGGACTCTTCTAGTCGGTTTCAGTTCATTTGTCAACCGACTAGATGCTCATCTAGTCGGTCAGCAAGTGAACTCAGACCGACTAGATCAAGCTTTTATCTTACTCTTATCATTTTCTTTCTTTAGTCGGTCACAGTACACTTACCGACCGACTAGATTGAAAACTAGTCGGTCAGTGAGTATACTGCGACCGACTAATTCTAGCCCTAAAAATCCCTGTTTGCCTCTATTTCGACTTAGTCGGTTCAAGCTCATTGACCGACCGACTAGATCGTAATCTAGTCGGTCAGTGCTTGAACTGTGACCGACTAAGTGTGTTTGGGCAAGTGTGTCTTTTCGCTTCCCGACCGATTTTTCTCATTCTTTATCCGACTAAAACTCATTTTAGTCGGTATTCATCTCCTCTCCAGCTTGCAAAAACCCCAAACCCTCTCGAGACTCTTCATCTTCCCTTCGACTTCCGGCCAGTTTTCCGGCCATCCCCGCCGTCCGCCGCCGTCGACTCCTCCTCCTAGGTAAAACCCCCTCTCCTAGGTCTCGATTCATACTCTAGGGTTTGTTTTATATCTCATCTAGTTGCTAGGGTTTCGATTTTTCATCTAGGGCTTGTTTATCTCAGTTTGTTTTTCAGTTCTAGGGTTTGTATTAGGGTATTTGATCTTCCGTCATCGCTTAGCTTGTCCTCGTCGTGCCGCAATCATGGCAAAGACGAGGATCCCTATCGCTTCATCTGGGGCTTCCCCAATGAGTATAGAGCCTTCGGACCCTAGGAATCCACCTAAGCCCAAGCGTCGTGCGAAATCTACCCAAGCTTCTCCGTCTTCGCCTCCTCTGAAGAAGCAGAGGACGGCGACAGTCAAACCCCGAAAATCTAAGACTAAAAAGCCCATACTCCACTCACCCTCGACTCCTCCTGATTCCGATACTGAGTTTATCCCTAAGGATGAGCCTAGCCATAGAGAACCCACTCCTCCACTTCGTCCTAGGACTCGCCAGCCAAAGGGAAAGGGCCCAATGCCAGCGGGTGGTGTTGACATATCGTTGTGTCACGACGACCCTATGTGTCTCGCGGCCTATAACCGTATTGAACACTGCCCAATGCTATTAGAGCACTATGTTCAGTTTTCAGATTTCCTTGGCTTAGCTGACCTCCTCTCCTATAGTGGTCTCCTTGATTATCTTCGATACGATCTTAAGGCCAATCCTAAACCATATCCTCGTCTGGTAAAATTGTTCTATGCCAATCGTGTTTGGGGCCAGTACGATGCTAGTCACTCCATCGAGACTACTGTCTTGGGAACTCCTATAGTTCTCACGGCAGAAATCTTGGGGGAGATTCTTGGCTGCTCGTCATCTGGTCTCCTTCCTTCTGACATTTCCGTCGATGATATATCTTCCTTGGATCAGTCCGTTCTTTCTGACATCTTCCATGTGATCCCTCCTGCCTTTATTGGAGTTCCTTCAAAGTCATTCAAGCCAAATGCATGGGTATTAAATCTTATTCTGAAGTCGTGCTTGCTTCCCAAGTACGGCTCATCTTCACTTCCATCCCAGCCATTTTTGAAGCTCATTTACGCTCTTTTCTTGGGTTGCGAGATTAATTGGGCTCGCGTAATACTCGATAAGATGGACTCTTTCGAGTGTATACGCAAGACCAATAAATCTGCGCATATTCCATATCCGTGTCTGCTGACCCTTGTCTTTCGTTATTTTCCGAGTCCCTCTCCCTCCTGACGATGAGCGTCCCTTGGGTACTCCTCTAAACGCGACGGCCGTTAAGAAATCTCTAGCGGCGCTTCGTCACGTGCAGAGGTCTACCGCATCTGCTTCTCAGGCTACTCCCTCAGCTGCTGCAGCCCCCGCTCCTCCTGCCACATTAGATGAAGTCGTACGCCTTCTTCATCAGCACGACTCACGTTTGGCTCGTACTGAGGAGGTCGTCTGTCGTATGGCTCGTATGATGGGGATTGATCTTCCTCCTTCCGTTTCTGAGGCCGAGGAGATGGACGATGAGGAGATTGACGAGCTTGTCACTTCCTTAGCCCGTGGCGATGAGGCCACTGCTGCTGCTGCTGCTGCTACCACTTCAGCTCCTGGAGTTGGCACCACTTCCGGTGCTCCAGAGACTTCTGCCGCAGTAGTCCAGACTTCTGAGGCTGCTGTTACTCCTGCTGTCCCTGTTGACGAGCCTGCTCCTGTCTCACCTGTTGCTGTTGAGACTCCTGCTGTTGAGACCCTAGCTGTTGAGACCGTCGTTTCCACACCTGCCCCGACGATCCCGTCTGTTGACACTCCTCTCCTCCCTGCAGAGCCTGAGTCCACTCCGTCGACTGGACCCACGGAGACTGCAGATCCAGCCACTTCCTCGTGATCGTTTGTTCCGAGGACTCTCCACTACTCTTTGGATGACATATCTTTTTGAGAGTATTTTGGGTTAGGATGGAGATTGAGGGTTGATTTGATGTATTTTTGAGTTTTCTGGATGTCGGTGTTGGATATTTTGATGTGTAGTATTTTTTTGTTGTTGGACGTTGATGATGTTGATGATGATGTTCTCATGATGATGTTGTATCAATGATATATGATGTATTTCTTTTTGATGGGTATGTTGCATTTGTTGTATCGATCTCTTTTTGGGATGTACTCTTGATGTTTCTATCTATATATACATCATTGTTCATGTTGTGATATTTACTTCCTCGTGCACATTAATTCTCATTCAATGTCCATGCTATGTAAAATCGTCGCTCGACGATTGAAAAACTTGGTTAAATAGATTATATTTCTATATTTGTATAGAATTGTTTTCCATGCACAAATTTAACCAAGAATATTGAATATTGGAGAGTATGTTTCATTATTCAATAAATGAAAAAAAAATTACCAAATATATTTTTGATGATTTTGATTATCGCTTTTTGATAATGGACAATTTGGCACACCTTGATTTGATTTCATCATTTTTACCTTGGTGTCAAATAGGTCCATCGTCATTGTCTACGACTCTCGATGTTGGATTTTCCATTTCCTAGTTGTTGTCGTTGTATGCCCCCCATTTTTGGGATAATGCCAAAGGGGGAGAGATAATGATAATGAATAGGTCAAATGAAAATTTAACTCAATTTCCAAGAATCTAATTTTATGTGTTAGATTCAGGGGGAGTTAAGATATATATAAGGATTTTCAAAATACGATATTTCAAAAATCGATTCTCTTTATTTATCTTACTCGTCTGCTTGATGCAATTCATATATATTCATTTTGGAATTAACGTGTCATCAATGCAGGGGGAGTAAGTATTTTACATTTGAATCATTATTTTTGATTATTATTTATGTTGGTTTGTCATCACCAAAAAGGGGGAGAATGTTGAATATTGGACTCCCCGGATTTGGTTTTGATGATGAGCAAACATAAATAATCCATGAACTAACAATTTGTGAGCGCAGTATTGGAGATCGTCGCCAAAATCAAGAGAACATTCAAAGCGACATCTCAAGACTTCCCAAAGCTCGTATTCATGCCTAAAGCTTCGTTGAAGCTCTTGCGCCGTTTTGGAAGTTATGAAGAATCAATCGAAGATCTCGAAGACCGTTTATTAAGGTTTTATTTATAGTCTTTTTGGCTTCGATATATAGAATGTTAAGCCTTGAGTATATCTTACGTTTCTAACTTCATAACGCTCATATCGTAGCTCTAGGATCTTAGTACAAGTTCATTCTAACTTCCTCGAAGCGTCGCGCTTCGATTCGGACTTGTTTGTGCATGTTAGTTGGTACAAGAAGAAGTACTGACCGACTAGATGGTGATCTAGTCGGTCAGCAACTCTTCTTGGACCGACTAGTTTGATTCCTTAATTTCTTGGACTTTACTGTTTACAGTTAGTCGGTCTACGTTGACTCACCGACCGACTAGTTTGTGAACTAGTCGGTCAGTGATGCTTCTTTGACCGACTAGTTGTGACTTACTGTTCATGCTAAATTTCTCCTAAGCTACTGTTTATCGTTAGTCGGTCTAAGAACGTTTGGTGACCGACTAGTGGACAATCTAGTCGGTCAACTTTTGTTCTTGGACCGACTAAGTCAATTTGTATTCAGACTATTTCATTTTGCCTCTTAGTCGGTCTACGTTCACTGACTGACCGACTAGTTGTGAAACTAGTCGGTCAGAAAGTCTTCTTGGACCGACTAGATTTCTAGGTCTGAAATTCTATCTCTTCTCAGTTCCTCTCTTAGTCGGTCCATGCTGTTTGACTGACCGACTAGTTGATGAACTAGTCGGTCAGTGATTGTTCTTTGACCGACTAATTCTCCCAGCTTTCTATCCGTTGGAGAATGACCTAATTTGTTTTTATGGGACCCTATAAATACGAACCTAGGTCATTTCTATCTAGGTCAGAGCTTCTATTCAGAGATTCATTGAGATCAAAAGAGATAGCCATTCTCACTCAAATCTAAAGCTCTCTTCCTCACAAGAAACCCATTCTCTCACTATTCTAGATTTAGAATCCCTTTTGAGAGAAGCTTGTTCTTGGTGAGCTCTTCAAGCTATAGCTTGATCCAAGTCTCCAAATCATCCCTAGGCACCGATTGCTGGTCATTTCCTTGGTGCTAGGTCTTGGTGACTTCATCTTCCTCAAATCCTTCATTTCACCTATTGGGTAAGAAAAACTCAAGGTATAGGATTTTGTGGTAAGTTTGCTTATTTCAATATAAACTCATTTATATTGCTTGTTGATTCTCTCGGTTGTGAGAGAAGGTTGTGATCCCGGGTTGTGGGATTCACTATTGCTGTTGTTGTATGATTTGATCTTGTGAAGGTTTTTCACAAGATATTCATAGTGGAAATCTTGAGTTAGGGTTTCTAACTCAAGTATCCGGAGGGGATCCGGGTGGTTGGGACGTAGGATCACCGGGAACAAGTCGGGGAGACTTGGGTGGATCCGAACCCATTAACATCATTTGTTTGCATTGTTAATTTTGTTGTTTTCATTCAATTTAAGCTTCCGCAAATTGATTTGGTAGTTGTTTGCAATTTAATTTGGAATTACACTCCTTGTTATTTTAAAGTACTATTCACCCCCCCTCTAGTACTTGTGCAGTAGCTTGTAGGGCATTACACAACCCCCTCAATGGAAGCAGGGGGGTATTTATAGGGCTGAGAGTCGGTGCTCGCCGTCTTGTCAGTCGTCAAATCATCCTTGCTGGCACTCGAGTGCTGGGGCTGTGGCAGGGAAATTTACCGCATTAATGGTGTCCAGAGGTGTCAGAAGCATTAATGAGACGCGAGTGGCGGCCATCAGTTCTTCCCTTTAACCCTTGGCATTAACGGAAAATAGGTGAGCTCACGTCACCCTGTCAGAGATATTTGTGCTTGGTCGCCCTCAGGGACGAGATGTAAGTCGGTGAGCAAACTCGACTTCTTCGGAGGATGCTTCTTGTTGTGGGCATGCGAGCTGGTCCTTGACAAGTTGAGCTGTCAGGTCACTGAGGCGGGCTTCCTGGTGGTCCTGCAAGGCGAACTTGAGGCGGGGCGAGGCGAGCTTATCAGGAACGAGGCGATCAGCTCGACAAGCGACCTATCAGGAGAGTCGATGAGGTGTCTGCTTGGGTCCCCAGTGCATATGGGCATGAACTCCATGGGCCAACCTTTAGGGCGTAACAATTGCCATGATCATGTTTATTATTGAGTAATCTCTTTGCTCTACGGCAAAGGGATGAACCGTATAGTTCTGGGGTTTGATATATGAAATTAATTGAAACCCTTGTTGTTAAACTTGTTTTATGGTTAGATTATGGTCGATTGACTACAAATAGCTAGGGATTTCTACTAAGATCTTGAGAGCTCGAGAGAGGATCTTGATCTATATGAAGCCCTAGATATTTGATTTAGACCTATAATTTGAATATCCTAGATTTGGTGCACGAGAGTGACCAAAGCTAGCATCTTTATTATATTTCTATGATTATATTCATACGTACGATGGTAAGATGAATACAAACTATCATAATCTAAATTCAAACTCATGTCATACGACAGTGGACTTGAGCGAGAATTGAATTATATTGTCGATCTTAATGTTAATAATTCAACTAGGCTTACGAGAGAGGGAAGATCTAGATTAAGTTATTTTAGAATTGTGTAGCACGAGAGCGTGCACCGGTTCACAACATAGTTGCAACAATTTCACCCTATACTAAGAGTTAGTAATTATGAGTTCATATTCACATTGAAACTTGAAAATCTGTTGTGGGGATTCCCTAGTCCTACACATTTTTATTAATTTAATTACAACCGACACGATTACTCATTCATGTCGATCTTCCTACACCATTATTCACAATCTTTGCTACATCTGGACAACTACGATAATACCAACCGCCTCCCCGTGATTCGATACCTGCTCACCACTTAATCGTGCGCTTGCGGTAAAACTACATTGTTTTCTGAGTACATCCGGACACGATCACGCATACACACTCATGATATAATGTGAAAATATGATTTACTCATGCTTATCCTAACATGCAAAGATGGGGGGCGTGTTCAAAGATAACTGCTAAACACCATGCATCAATGTAAGGGGAGTAAGTATGTTTTTGAAGAATTTCATATTATTTCATATTTTATATCATTTGTTTGTCATCGACAAAATGGGAGAAAATGTTAAAATTTTAGTTACCCCAAGTATAGTTTTGATGATGATTAAATAAATGAAGTGTGCTAATCATGATTATGTGTGTTTAGGTATTAAAATATTATTTCCAAAGAATGAGTTCAAGGCAATGAAAAATAATTTCATCAAGACCAATGGAGCTTGCTCAAGAGCTATGAGGATATTGAAATTGGAGCACCTATTCAAGATTGAAGTGTTGAGGAAGCTTACTCAAGGCAACTCAAGCTCAAGAATCAAAATGCATGGAGATGAAAAAATCAAAGCCACATCAAAGCCAAAGAGAGGGTAATATCAATGTATTTTTAGTACATGTCTTTAGATGATTAGTAAGGCCTTGAGATTGAAGCTCAACACACTTAGTAACACTTAGAAAAATGTTTTTAACTCATAAACATATTATGAAAAAGTTTTAAAATGATTTTGATAGAGTTTTCCACTCTTTTCTAATACAAATCTACGTATTAGAATAGGAATCGACTCCAAGATGTATAGGAGTTGACCAGTGAGCAAATACGTGCTTAAGAACTTTTTATTTCTGTAGCAAGTGCAGGAAGTCGACTCTTATTGTGCAGAAAGTCGATTCCTGAGCTAGGATTCGACTTATATTTATACAGGAATTGACTCACAGTCTCCAACAGCTCTATTTGACTTGAACATTGACTAGCCATTATAGAGACATTGAGGTGCAAAATAGGAAATCAGTTTTAGGCTATTTTGATCCATATATATATATATATATATATATATATATATATATATATATATATATATATATATATATATATATATATATATATATATATATATATATATAGAGGGAAGTTGGCTAAAATTATTATGAATTACTTGATCAATTTTAAGAGTTTTCAAGTGATTTTAAGCTCCCTCTAAGCCCTCAAAAGTTTTCTTGGCCAAAATTGTTTAATCTTCTTTAAAGCTTTTAAGCAATGTTTTTACTTGGCCAAAATTGATTTCAATCTCTCAAGAGCTTAATCTCTTTTATTCTTAAGATTGAATCATATTTTATTTGATCTCCATTGTTTTAATCTTCAATATTTTGAGATAAATAGTTTTTTTATTAGCAACGCACAAAACTCACTCAAGCTTCAATCTTGGTGGCTATTGGAGCAATTGTACTCGTCTTTAAAAAGAGTAAGTGAAAACCACAAAAGCCTGTGGAGGTGAGTAAGTGTTGTTATTGGTTGTATTCGTTGAAAAGACTCTTGTGTGAGGTCCTCACTTAGTGAGGTTGGTATTGTTGTAATAGGAAGTCTGCTTATTGGAGAAGAGGCATTGGTGTAGAAACCCTCAAGTTATTGAAGCAAGTTGATCTTTTGTAAGAGTTGGATAGTTGATGTTGGACTATCCTAAGGATTGGGTGAACCAGGGTAAAAATTGATTATATTTGTGTATGATTGTCTCTTGCTCTCTATTCTCTTTACTTGCATTGTGTGGTTTATTTCTGTTATGCACTTAAGCTTTGATTGTAAGAATTTGAGATAGTTGATTAAGATCTAAGTTAAGTTACACTAATTGGAATCTTAGGAATTCATAGAGGGTTAATTTTTTAATTAGTGCTTATTTTTTGATAACAATATTCACCCCCTCTAATGTTTACTCGCCATTTACATGATCCCCCAACACATGATATTAGAGCTATGGTCGATTAGATGGCGTCAACTTCATCTCACACCGAAGGACTCTCCACTAGCTGACCAACACTCTTTGATGGAACCAACAATGCAAGTTAGAAGACAAGAATGATGACCCATCTCCAATTGATGGATCTCGACATTTGAACTATTACAAAGAATGAGTATATGATGCCGGACACTTCTATGGAGTCTTGGGAGAAGAAAGTAAAAAAAGAAAGGCAATAAGGTTCTCTCCCCCAAGTGTACACATTCTTAGCTCAATAAAGGTCAAGCTTCAGAAATTCTGTATTCTTCTACATACCAAAGCCCTCAGCTTAGTCTAGGGTCTATGCTGGCAAGACACACAGTCCTAGTGTCCACCTATGGCACTCGATTTGGGTCATACCACATTCAAAAATAAGCCCCGCAGCCAGACTGGGTCCCATGCTGGTAAGAACTGAAGGGAGTTGAGCATGCTTCAATAGGGCTTTTCATCGTCTAGCCCAAGGCTTCACAGACGTGGAAGCAGCGGAAGAAGAAAAGGACATTATAAAACGCTCTTATGAAAACACCATAAGGAAAGAAAGCTCCTTTGTAGGATCTTTTACTATCTAAGGAGAAGGGCAATCCTATCTCAAAAAGATAAATCTAACTAATTCTGCTATTAAAATAAAAAGCATTAATGTGTACCTTAAGTTTTTACACTCACAAAACCTTTTCCATAAGACAACGCCCCAAAGCGATTGAATGCCTCTTTAGGAGGCGACTGCTTGTTGTGCAAAAATATGATAACCGCAAACATACGGTGTCTGTTGCAGCTCATAGGTCGAACACAAGTGATGCGATTGTATGAGTATCGTTTAATCGTGTATCTAATTAGCTACACTAAGGGTAACAAAGAAGGAGTAATTACACTACAAATAAAAAAAGGGAAAGAAAGGGGTGCCAAGGTCTAAGCATTGACACTAGCATAGATTAAACATGCGGGATGATCTAGCTTCCCGTTCTAGTAGAGCAGAGCCGTCTACGAGTATTCAACCTCGATGCATGCTTGCTCTCTTTCTCTCTCTCAACGTCCGACCATAGAGGAGAGAACAAGGGGAAGCGGTTGGACTTCTTATGGGGTACCCGATGGTTAGTCGAAAATCCCCAGACTAGTTGTTCTAGTGAGTGTGCCCAATGGTTAGTCGGTGCCTAGCACTAGATAGTCAATCCTCCGATTAGGGACGGGTTGATATGAGTTGCATCCAAGCAAAACCCTACCAATAGTCTAATAGGACGATCTTTGGGTGATCAACCCACACGAATCATCTACACTAGGGCTTAGCCATACCATAAGCACAAAGATCTACTCGCTAATCATCATGATAAACAACAAATAGAGCAAAGAAATAAACATCACAACTGACATGTAGAGAGAAATTAAAAGCAATGCAATTAAAGGAACTATATAGATTTCATACAAAATACAAAGGGGGTGAAAACCCTAGAAAAATCATTGAAGCCGAAGGAACTCTCCTCTCAATCGCACTCACAACGTATTTATAGTTCATACAGAAAATTGAGGGCGCACGATCGTGCCACCAATTGGCACGGCTGTGTCGCTGCTAAAAATTAGGGCAATAAAAGGGGTGGCAGCTTCGAGCACGGCCATTCCACGAATCGACATGTTTGTTCCAATCCTCCTTCATGCACTCCTTAGCTCCAAGTGACACGGCAGTGTTAATCCTCCATGCTGATTAAGAGCGCTCTGTCCTCTGTAGTCGAATTCAGCACGGCCAAGCTGTATATCTACATGGCAGTGTCAATGATGCTGGCACTCTTCCCTTGGGTATATGTATGAAACATTCATGTGGTTGCACACATAGCCGTGTTGCCAGCTCGCTGGCCCTTTTCTCCATTCCTTCAGCTCCGATCTCCATTATCCTTTGCCGAATTCTCTCCCATGCTCCACGAATCACCAATTTGTAACGTTTTATGAATGAATTCCCTGAAATACACAAAACATACCTCAAAATCATAAAATATAAAAAAGTGGATAAAACGGGAAAAATGGGGAGAGTGGTATAGAATAAACATGAGAAATGTAGGACGAATTAGAGGTGGAAAAAGGTGCAAAAAATACGTCTAACAAAATCCCCCAAACTAAACTCTTGCTCGTCCCTAGCAATACAATACATCAAGTATGTGGAGAGATTTGTCAGGAGAGTTTGAAGATCACTCTCTTGAACCACTCAAGCACATGAATCGTGCACACAACAAGGTTAAGGGTCAATTCCCACACATTCACCAAATCTACCCAACGTGGCATGGGACTAGAACACTACCCTCATCACAACATTAGGTCTAACACACGCACATCCGTGTAGGGCTAATCCCGAATAAGTCCTTTCGATGGGCTTAGGCTAGCAAAAATCAACTCTAATCCCATGCTCACGAAGGCGGAAATCACGAGGGCATATGGTTTGGTTTAAGTCTCTCCTAAGTTGGCAATGTCAAAGTCACTCCTCCTAAAGCATGGTGGCATGCACGATTATATAACAATACACATTTATTCTCAAATAGGGCTTAAGCAATTCAGGTATCGCCAATGACTCCCTACCCAGATGAGTCTAGGGCATTGGGCCAAAAGGGGCCTCGTGGGCCTACTCTCTCGAATCGCCTAAAACCCGTTATTCATAAGCACTCCCCTAAACCTCTTCTTTCGACGTGAATCTCAGAGCTGCCTGAGGCATGGGGACCCTGTTACTCGATGAAGTAGGGAGAACGGTGCATTTATTTTGTATTTCTCTCTTTTTTGTATTCATTCATTTTTATTTTTATTTACTTTATCTTTATCTTTTCTTTTTTAAGCACGTCAACACCATGGTAGAGGGGAGTGTAATCCAAATTTAGAGGCAAACTCTATCGAGGCTAAGCCTACCCTATGCATTCGAAAAGGCTGAGGGTTGCATGATCAAAGGGCTGATTGGGCGACTAACCTATCCTACCAGAAGTGAAACAGGAACCAGCTCTATCTCACGCACAGAAATGAGTTAAAAATGAAATCGTAAGGGGGGTAGTGTGGAAATCATACCACTGAAATGTAATAAGAGTGCATGCAGGAAAACCGACCGAAAACCGACCCTAACCAAGCATATACAAAACTAATGCAGGAATTTGATTCTCCTCATGGGATCCTATCGTCTAACTCTACAAAGAAAACAAAAAATAAAGGGGAAGGTGTGGAAGTGGTGAAAAAAATAAATAAAAAGGGGTGGAGAACTCCCCAAGGTAGGAGTGAAACGTCTCCCCCAAGCTAAAACTCAACATTGTCCTCAATGCGAGAGGAATATGAGATATGGGGGGTTAGAAGTGCAAGGGGGTGGATGTGTGATCGATCCTAGATATACACCCGGAAAACAATTGTAGTTTTACCGCAAGCGCACGGTTAAGTGGTAAGAGGATTATCGAACACGAGGAGGGACTAATGACGGTACTCTATCTTAATCACTAAGCTATTGGTGGAAAGGTGATTTGGAAATGGTTTAAGAATGTTGGTGTCACAATCGTTAAATTATCAATTCAATTCAGTATAATAAAAGTGTCTAGGGCTAGGGAATCCCCACTACGGATTGTAATGCATCCGTGTGAATCGTGAATCTCAATGTTACTAGACTTAGATTGAGGTGAACTAATCGTAACTAAATAGAGAACCAAGCTCACGCTCTCGTGCTATTGCCAGTCTATAGCGACCTAGATTAGAGCCCACTCTCGTGCAAACCCTAATCTAAGCCACTAGCATTAAGATTGACATCACCATCCAATCACAACTCAAGCCCACTCTCGTGCAAACTTGAGTTATGATCTAGACTTTGATAGCTCGTATTCGTCCAATCTCTTGCAAATGAATATGAGTATAGACTTATAATAAAAATACTACTTTGGTCCAATCGCTTGCAAACCAAACATAGTGGATCTCGATTATGAATCTAAATAGAATATCTAGACCTTTCCATTGATCAGAGCCCAATCTCTTGCAAACTCTTGATCAATGGAAATTCCTACCTATCCGTAATAAATCAATCACAAACTAACCTCCTAGAAATTCTAGCAACACATCGATTCATTCATCACAAATCTAACATTAGATCCATAGGGTTCATCCCTTTACCCTAGAACAAGGGGGAAACAATAGCAAGATCAATAATAGAAAACATATTACAACTTAGATCTAGAAGGAAACAATTCATAAAAGTGTAAATATTCAAAAGAATTAGACAAACCAAATCTGAGTTCTTCAATCCCCTTCAATACAAAGCTGAATTCAAATTAGAATTAATCTAAAAACTATTCTAAGGTGTGTCCACTAAGCTGGAATAAAAACTGGGCTTAAATACATGCCCAAACATCCAAATAAACCTGACAGAACTGCCCCTGCGCAGCCCAAAACCCTAGTTTCTAACACAGGCTGGCGACGCTACTCGGCCAAGTGGAAATCTCACTCGGCTGAGTGCCAGATCCGAATAAAAACAAAGAAGTTGGAGGGTTTGGGCACTCTGGCACTTTACGTCACTCGGCCGAGTGGAGTTCATCACTCGGGCGAGTGGACTTCCTACTCGGCAGAGTGGGTCTTATGCTAAACTGTAACGCCCCGCTTCCCAAAAGACACCGGAAGCGAGAACGTTACGCGGTCCGCTTGAACTGGAGCGGTGAAGCTCGAGTTCAATAAGTGTCTGTGATAAAAACACAGGGGATGTCCTTGCATTTGCGTATCAGAACAATCAGAAACATTTCAAAAGATAAAAGCCACATCCAGAGATATAATGTTCGTACACAAAATTAAACAACAAGCCACAGCTGGGCTAAAGTAGCAACAAATAACGTACTCTAAACAGTAACAACATGAACTGAAAGCAACTAAAGGAAACAGCAGCGATGAGTCCACTAGTCCTCTGCAGGGAGAGACTCGGCGTCGGGGGCGAATTCCTGGCTTTCCAAGTCAGGCGTCACGAATGGATCCTCTGGGTACTCAAGCTCAGAATCTGACATACATCCACAAACATGAATGTATGTCAGCAAGGGCTGTAAGAAGAGGTTATCAACCCAAAACAAGATATACAAATGATATGAATTTTAAAAGACATTAAAGAATTGAAAGCGACAACTGCAACAAAAATTAACATGATAATTATAATTGAAAACGGAAGTGAGACATTTCAACATGCAGTTCTAAGTTGTTCAAGAAGTAATGTAAAATTTGTTTTCAGTTAATTAGCACGTCAATTTATTGAGATCACGGTTATTATACAAGTCTTATGTCAGTTGTTAATATCTATCATAGGGTTCTCGCCTTTAGGTCGTGATGAGTGAATCATTCTTCTCACGGGGGCTTACTGTGATTTACGCTAACCCACCGCATGCGGGTGGTGCTCTTGAAAAAAGGACCCGTTTATACGCCTAATGGCCGCTCAACCCTAACCCCACCCCAATTTGTGCTGGAACACGAGATAACTTAGTCGACTCACACGACATCACGAATTCACGATTTCGCCTTCGAGGCGCACGATTTTCACGATGTCACAATTTGTTGAACATTTAAAGACATGCAAAAATTTAACGTTATCAATTTTACATTGTTATAACAACATTTCATTAGGCAGCAGTGGGTTGAACAACAATTGTAGCAATTTTAAAATAACGTAGAACCTGAATTTTCGTTGAACAAGTTACATAAAACAATTTTATTCACTATTGATTAAAATTAAAGTATATTGAATTATATGTCGTTGGGTCCCAAATTTAGTCCAGAATGTCATGGCATCGTTTTCATCCGTCATTTCACTTGTGGTTTTCAAGTTATTCAGAAATAAGCAAAAGTGACGCAATAATCCTTAAACTTCAAAAATTCATATCTATTTGCACACTTGCCTGTTTTTGACGTTCTTGGTGTCGTCGGAAACGTCTCGAGGGGTACTACGCTACGGTGATGACGGTTCGCTGGTTTGATAAAACACAAATTCAGATTAAGCTGTTTTTGATCATAACAACGTCAGAAAAAGTCCCTACGACGTCTAACCGATCCGTTTTATTAGGTTCTCTATATTACGGTGTGGGTTGTAGTGTGTTAATGGGTAGATCTACTAACCGGTAGTGCAGCAAAGGATTGGGATGCAGCGACAGTGATACGGTTTCGAAACGGCGACGTTGAGACGTGGGGAACTGTCGTCGATGTGCGAGACGGTGGCAGCGGCTATCGGAGGCTCCGCCGGTGGTTGTCAACGCCTCGGGGAAGAGTGGGCTGGTCAGCGGATCCGGAAGACGCAGTGAGGGAAGCTGGTCAGATTCGATGGCTGAGGGCTCTCGGGGGTCACGCACGGCACCGCGGTGGGCTGATCTAGTGTGCCAGGGGGTTCTGGGGTGTAGCTGGCGATTGTGTGGGCGCTGGAGTGGGGTTCACGTGACGGAGGAGGGCTACAGGTTGCGGCCTGGGTGGTCACCGACGACTGTGACACAGTGGGTTGGAGGAGTTACAGGCCGAAGGTGAGTAGCGGTCTGGGCGTGGTGAGAGGCTGGGCTGAGGGGAGATGGGAGGCATCGCGAAATGGGGAGGAGCGGCTGTTTGTGTTGGCGAGGGGGAGATCCGAGCGGTGGCCGACGCTTGGAGGGGCTGGGCGTGGTGAGGAGGCACTGCTGTTATTGCGTGGAGAGGAGAATAGAGGCGCGGAGGAGAGGCAGTGCGTGGGTTGTCGCGTGGGGAGGGAGGAGCTGCGGCTCTGTGATGGCGTCGAGAAAATGAGATAGGGCGGCTGCGTGATGCTGCGGGTAGGGAGAAAAGAAGCCCTAGGTTTTATTTTCTAATAGTTGTAGGGTGATGGCCTGGGGACAGCACGTGAGGGGGTTTTGCTCTTTAGGTTTTATAATATTAGTTTAGGTGTTCTCCTCTTAGCTTTATTTGTAGGGGAGAAGAGAGAAACGTGGGCAGTATGATAAAGATTAGCCTATGGTCCTTAGGTTAGGTTTATTTGTTTTATTTCTAATGTTTTCTTTTTGTTTTAGTTAAGGCACTGTGCGTGAGTGCTTGTTCGGCCATAGGGTTTTTCAAACGTGGGCTGGGGTTTAATGCTAAGTTATAATAGTAATGTTTGAGTAATAAGAAGGATTGATTGATTTTTAATAGGTTAATCAATATAGGTTTAAATGGGTTTTAATAGGAAACTTTTCATTTGACTTTTAAAACGTTTAAAAAGATTTGAATCTTGAATTTAAAAGTTTAAAGTTTGAATTTGAATTTTTTAAAAAGTTACCTAATTATACAAAGATATTTTCAAATAATTATTAAAGGATAATAATAATAATAAAATTTAACTAAGTAGCTTAAAATAATGGTAGTAATAATTAATTTGAAAAAGTTGGTACGTGCATGGGGACAGATACGCCTAACTACGGATACAGAAGAATAATACACGAGAGGAAAGTAGATAAATTGTGTCGATGAAAACCGGTCGTTACATCCTACCCACCTTAAAGACGATTCCGTCCTCGGAATCTTATCGGCTAAGGCATCGAAAAGACATAAGGGTAGCGCTCGCATATCTTCTTCTAACGTATACATGCCCTAAATAATCATCATGCCATATCCAAATAGTCTTTCTAATACCAATATCAACACCAATAGTATTACCACTGATAATAATAATCAACGTCCATGCTAATAGTAGTAACAATACACAAACGCACATTGCTAATTACGTATTTATATAACATGTTTAATATAATATCATCCTACAAATATAATCCAACCAATATTATATTCGGGTGAATAGTAACACTTTACTACACCACCACATCAATTTACTAGCAGTAAGTGTGCCATCACCTCGCACGCTAACATTATTACTAATACACAATGTATTGCCATAACTTATACACTCACAATCTATAATGATATAGCATTACACGCCACACAAACTTACTACTAATACAAAAATACAATCATTCTTTGTTAATTAACACTTCAATCATACAATCACTTTCACATAACGCATAATACCATATACACATGGTAATACAAATCACTACACGTATATACATGCACGTATTACCTTACACCAACAAAGATTTATATACGCCTTACTCATAGTACTAGGGTCGTCGTAATATACCCACCTTAGGATCAAGTCCGTCTTCAGACTTCCTTAAATAGGCCGACATAGGGGTGAGCGGACTTAGACACTAAGGTCATTCTATCCCAGTCATACATACATTATACTGAAATAATATACATCCATGTGCATATATTTACTCATACATCACACACTTTCAAATACATATACATACGTATATTTTACAAACAAATACATACTTACACTACTACATGCCTATCTCGTATCTATATATGACATATATATACACATTAGTACACACAACCATGGTAATTTACATACGGCTAGCATACTATCACATACACCCATTTATACGTAGTCACAAACATACGACTATGCATACTTCCTGGTATACACACGCTCATACATCATCCCGTAGGGGTAATATGATATTATAATCCTACTATACATAAAACACACTTATTCATCCAGTATATGTATATACATACATACCTATAACTAACCACATACATATATCCACACGAGCACACGCCAGACATACTAACATAAAGATCACATAATAAATCTGCAGACAGAACTATATGTACACCTATTATCATACACCTAACTTGCACATCACTGTACTAGCATACAATTACAACCATTACCAAGTACGGCTAAGATACATATACTCCTAGTAGCTGGAAAATACTAAATCCAATACGCACAGACATTCCTATAGTGATATTACTAATCACTCGCCTAATTAGAAATATAACACTTACTACTTTATACTAGACTATATACATATATATCATATATTACCGTACACGCACATACAACACAATAGATAATCATGCAATACTAATATACTAAGGGTAAGCACACTCATACATGGGTGGTATATAGAGATTCGCTATCTATTTATATACACAATAACACCACAATCAATGCTAAAGGTCTCACTAAGCAATGATAAGCTCTAATATGATAACTAAGCAATAGTGTAGGATGATGCAACGAACTAATGTTGTGAGGGACGGTCCCGGAGGTGGCCTGGATAATAGATTAGTCGGTTGGGTGACATAAAATATTTATGATTAATTAAAGAATTAAGAAGATAAGGATATGTGTAAAAAATAATAACATCGTTATAACTTACGTAAAATAGCGAGCATACGGTAGAAGTTAAGAGGTAAAATATGATCAGTCAAATAACAGGTGAGGAGTAATATGGGCATAGAGGTGTATTGCTTGTTTTGTAAATGGAAATAGGTTTGTGAAAAGATTTTTTTTTGAAGACAATGACTATAAGACTGACACACAAGATTTTGAAGTTCCATTTAACCCAGGAAAGTATCTTTAAAATATGTAGAAATGACTGTTTTGAAATATGTTAGTCAGAAAAGGAGATGATATTTTGAACTAGCAAGATAGAAATAAAGTTTTTTTTTAAAAAAAAGAGTTCATCACATGAGGAAAATAGAGTAGCTATGCGAGGTTATGTGAAATAGAAGTGCGGAAAATGCATGTTAGAAAATCGCTATAAGATAGTAACTAAAGATCGCGTCAAAAGAGTTTCATAATCAAGATTGGGTTTAAGCCGACTGAAGTGCGGAAAATCTAAGTAAAAGTTTTCAAAAGGATTTTAAACTTAGGGAAGAAAATAAATATCGAAAATATTTTTTAGAAGACCCTGGATTTTGCAATGGGGAGGTTCAAAGGTTAAAGATGGCGGACCCGAAGAGTTTATGTGAATCGAGGACAAGGAATAGGTTTGACGATCGAAACGTAAGGACGACTAAGAAGTAACCCAGTGAATATGCTACGATGGCTTTCTACGATCTTTAACTTGGAAAGGTAATGATTAGGAAATAGTAAAATCAGGGGAAAATAGTCATTGGGTCAACTAAGGTTTAGCACTAATATTCTTCAACGAACTAGACTACGATAGGGAAGCCAAGGTAAGGGTTCGTTGAGGATCGCGATCGAGATCTTATCTATAGGTCTGGAAAATCCTACGCTTTGAAGTCTACTCATTGCAGGCGTCTCAGGTTCGATTTGCATGGATGCGACGATCGCTACGTTCGGTTAGGCCCTAGATTCGATAAATCTAAGCAAACGACTAACGAAACTCAAAAATCTAATATGGTCTGAGCTGAATGACCAATCGCTAGGGTGACTCCCGAGATAATACTAAGTCGTGGCAAGGGTGTCTAACTAACGAGCACAAGCATCTGACTAACTTTTTCGATTATCCTGGTATTGGGTTTCCTATCGTGCTGAGACAAGGTATTCGAGTAATTTTGCGTACGAACTAATTCTGGATGTTTTGGCTAATGAAAAGTGTTCTCATTGTTCTGAATTTCGCAGTTGCAGGACCTGCATGGGCCACCACTAAAACCTGTAATGCCCCACTTCTCAAAAGACACCGGAAGCGAGAACGTTACACGGTCCGCTTGAACTGGAGCGGTGAAGCTCGAGTACAATAAGCGTCTGTGAAAAAAACACATGGGGATGTCCTTACATTTGCGTATCAAAACAATCAGAAACATTTCAAAAGATAAAAGCCACATCCAGAGATATAATGTTCGTACACGAAATTAAACAACAAGCCACAGCTGGGCTAAAGTAGCAACAAATAACGTACTCTAAAAATAACAACAGGAAATGAAAGCAACTAAAGGAAACAGCATCGGTGAGTCCACTAGTCCTCCGCAGGGAGAGACTCGGCGTCGGGGGCAAATTCCTGGCTTTCCAAGTCAGGCATCACGGAAGGATCCTCTGGGTACTCAAGCTCAGAATCTAACATACATCCACAAACATGAATCTATGTCAGCAAGGGCTGTAAGAAGATGTTAGCAACCCAAAACAAGATATACAAATGATATGAATTTTAGAAGACATAAAAGAATTGAAAGCGACAACTGTAACAAAAATTAACATGATAATTATAATTGAAAACGGAAGTGAGACATTTCTAACATGCAGTTCTAAGTTGTTCAAGAAGTAATGTAAAATTTGTTTTCAGTTAGTTAGCACGTCAATTTGTTGAGATCACGGTTATTGTACAAGTCTCATGTCAGTTGTTAATATCTATCATAGGGTTCTCGCCTTTAGGTCGTGATGAGTGAATCATTCTTCTCACGGGGGCTTACAGTGATTGATGCTAACCCACCGCATGCGGGTGGTGCTCTTGAAGACAGGACCTGTTCATACGCCTAGTGGCCGCTCAACCCTAACCCTACCCCAATTTGTACTGGAACACAAGATAGACTAGTCGACTCACACGACATCACGAATTCACGATTCCGCCTTCGAGGCACACGATTTTCACGATGTCACAACTTGTTGAACATTTCAAGACATGTAGAAATTTAACTTTATCAATTTTACATTGTTATAACAACATTTCATTAGGCAGCAGTGGGTTGAACAACAATTGTAGAAATTTTAAAATAACGTAGAACCTGAATTTTCGTTGAACAAGTTACAGAAAACAATTTTATCCACTATTGATTAAAATTAAAGTATATTGAATTATATGTAGTTGGGTCCCTAATTTAGTCCAGGATGTCATGGCATCATTTTCATGCGTCATTTCACGTGTGGTTTTCAAGTTATTCAGAAATAAGCAAAAGTGACGCAATAATCATTAAACTTCAAAAATTCATATCTATTTGCACACTTGCCTGTTTTTGGCGTTCTTGGTGTCGTCGGAAACATCTCGACGGGTACTACGCTATGGTGATGACTGTTCACTGGTTTGATCAAACACAAATTCAGATTAAGCTGTTTTTGATCATAACAACGTCAGAAAAAGTCCCTACGACGTCTAACCGATCCGTTTTATTAGGTTCTCTATATTACGGTGTGGGTTGTAGTGTGTTAAGGGGTAGATCTACTAACCGGTAGTGCAGCAAAGGATTGGGATGCAGCGACAGTGATACGGTTTCGAAACGACGACGTTGAGCCGTGGGGAACTGTCGTCGATGTGCGAGACGGTGGCAGCGGCTGTCGGAGGCTCCGTCGGCGGTTGTCGACGCCTCGGGGAAGAGGGGATTGGTCAGCGGATTTGAAAGATGCATCGAGGGATGCTGGTCGGATTCGGTGGCCGCGGGCTATCAGGGGTGACGCACGGCACCGCGGTGGGCTACTCTAGTGTGCCTGGGGTTCTGGGGTGTAGCTGGTGATTGTGTGGGCGCTGGAGTGGGGTTCACGTGACGGAGGAGGGCTGCAGGTTGCGGCCTGGGTGGTCACCGACGACTGTGACACCATGGGTCGGAGGAGTTATAGGCCGAAGGTGAGTAGCGGCATGGGCGTGGTGAGAGGCTGGGTTGAGGGGAGATGGGAGGTGCCACCAGATGGGGAGGAGCAGCGGTTTGTGTTGGCGAGGGAGAGATCCGAGCGGTGGCCGGTGCTTGGAGGGGCTGGGCGTGGTGAGGAGGCACTGCTATTATTGCATGGAGAGGAGAATAGATGCACGGAGGAGAGGCATGGCGTGGGTTGTCGCGTGGGGAGGGAGGAGCTGCGGCTCTGTGATGGCGTCGAGAAAATGAGATAGGGCGGCTGCGTGATGCTGCGGGTAGGGAGAAAAGAATCCCTGGGTTAGATTTTATAATAGTTGTAGGGTGATGGCATGGGGACAGCACGTGTGGGGGTTTTGCTCTTTAGGTTTTATAATATTAGTTTAGGTGTTCTCCTCTTAGCTTTATTTGTAGGGGAAAAGTGAGAAACATGGGCAGTATGATAAAGATTAGCCTAGGGTCTCTTAGGTTAGGTTTATTTGTTTTATTTCTAATGTTTTCTTTTTGTTTTGGTTAAGGCGCTGTGCGTGAGTGCTAGTTCGGCCATAGGGTTTTTCAAACGTGGGCTGGGGTTTAATGTTAAGTTATAATAGGAATATTTGAGTAATAAGAAGGATTGGTTGAGTTTTAATGGGTTAATCAATATAGGTTTGAAGGGGTTTTAATAGGAAAGTTTTCATTTGACTTTTAAAATGTTTAAAAAGATTTGAATCTTGAATTTAAAAGTTTAAAGTTTGAATTTGAATTTTTGAAAAAGTTAACTAATTATACAAAGATATTTTCAAATAATTATTAAAGGATAATAATAATAATAAAATTTAACTAAGTGGCTTAAAATAATGATAGTAATAATTAATACGAAAATGTTGGTACGTGCATGGGGACAGATACGCCTAACTACGGATACAGAAGAATAATACACGAGGGGAAAGCAAATAAATTGTATCGATGAAAACCGGTCGTTACATGCACTCCCAAGAATTTCAGTGAGTCTGGCGTGTTTTCCTTCAGAAAATGTGACCTCACTCGGGCGAGTGGAGTTCTCTACTCGGCCGAGTGGAATTAACCACTCAGGTGAGTACATTGCGGTACTAGGTCAGGCAGATGTCTTCGTATCAATCATACTCGGTCGAGTACGCTGCTTCACTCGGGCGAGTGACTAGCGTGACTCGGCCGAGTGGCCTGTTTTTGGAATCATTCCTTCTCCTCCTTGGCTCCTCGTCGATTCTTTCGATCTTCTTCTTCTCCCGCTCATCGTTCAACACCGTTAGCTGCTTAATAAGGCCATGAGCGATGCTCTGGCATACGTGCAAATCCCTTAATCTAATTTATCCTCCCGATCGCTCCATATTTCCTAAAATCTGATAGAAACAAGAAATAGTGAAAAGTAACGTAATATCGTCGAATAATCGTGAAAAGCACGATATGGGCGATCAAAATGGTATGCAAATATGCAGAAAAAGGTGTAAAATATGGACGGATCAAAATTCCCTAAGCTTGCCTCTTACTCGTCCTCGACGAAGATGAGTAAAAAGGCAAACCTGGTGGATAAAAATAAGAAAAATGATAAAGAAAGAGAAAAGAAAACGAAGAGGGAGGTGCTAAATCGTCGTCTATGGACATGGAGTTGCTTACTCAAATAGCGCGTGATGAATTAAACATGCTAAAGATTTTTATCTTGATATCACATCATATATAGGCGCATTCGACATAGAAACCAAGAACTTCAAAACGATACGAAATATGAAATCATTCTAGAATTAGCATCATCTAAGGCATTTAAAATGATCTACGTAATCTTGGATTGCACAATTTTCAATTGATCGCTTTCTGCTTGGAGTATAAGAGTTATCACACATTATAAAGCAATAAGAATAGAAAGAGATGGTATTCACGAAATGCATGCCAAATTTTCAATTCATAGACTTCGTTATACTCTAAGTAATCTCCCTAAGTAACAAAAATTACCTAGATTAGGTTGTCATGCACATATAAGTGGTCACTCTCTCACATGTCATTAGATCCCCTCCCCCAAGCTTATCTATAAGCGTGGGGCATCAAATAGAACAATACGGCTTTTTCCCATTTTTTTGAAGCTCCAAGGAAAATAAAAGAAGAAAGAAAGAAAGAAAGAAAGAAATGGGATCGTGTATAAACAAATGATTCCTTTTTGTTTTGCTTTTCTCTTTTTCTCTCTATTTAGTAGATCTGCAATATACACAATAACGATCCCAAATCAGAGAGAGAGAGAGAGAGATATATATATATATATACAAATACATATATATATATACACATATATATATACACATATATACATACTTACATACATACATACATACATACATACATACATACATACATATATATATATATATATATATATATATATATATATATATATATATATATGATGGCGGCGGCTGGCGATCTAGGCGATCCTGGGGATTCCGTCGATCGGAGGAATCCATCAGATCGTGTTCCTCTGATCTTTGATCCGGGGCCTCTTCGAGCCAAGAGCGGCTCCGCTGGCAACAGCAGTCCTGCAGGCGACAGATCTAATGGAGGGCCTCTTCATGGCGTCAGCGGCGGGCCTCCTCACGGCGGGCCTCCTCACGGCGGGCCTCCTCACGGCGGGCATGACCCCCAAGGCTCTGGTATTGGCGGCAAGGTTGACTCTGTTGTTTTTGGAGGCGACTGGACGGTTGTGGACCGGCGTAAAAAACGATCGACCGGAGGATCAAGAGTGGGTGGCACCGGGAATATGGTCGGGGTTGGTCGAAGGGAATCATGGCTTCACAAGAGCCGGGCTTTGCCCCGTGGTCCTGTGCGTGGATCTGGTAGGGACTTCTCGAGGCCAAGAGTTTCTAATGCTCTTCCTCCTTCTACTGCTCTGAAGGTGTTTGACAAAAAGTCTCAGCGAGCTATGGACTTATCTTTTAACACCAAGTGCGCCAAACAGTCTTGGGTCGATGTATGCTCTAATATCAGGAAATACGACCTAGACACCGGTATGAGCTATGTCGCTCCAGTTGCCAAGGAAGATGGTACGGTCATGGCTATGGTGGCAAAGTCTGCCTTGGAGCGAGGCGCAGAACAATGGAAATTCACTTTGGTGGGCTACGTGTTGGGTGATGTTCCCTACTATGGGCAAATATGTGCTTGGGTGGAAAGGCTGTGGAATTTAAAGAAAGGGGTCAAGATCTATAGTCGGGAAAATGGTTTTTTCTGTTTCAAATTCGAGGACGAAGGGGAGTGTGAGAAGATACTGCATGGGGGCCCTTGGATGTTTGATGGACGGCTAGTTGTTCTTCAGCGTTGGAGTTCCGCTCTCAAGCTTGAGAGAGATATCCTCTCCTCTGTGCCTGTGTGGATCCAACTCCATGGTGTTCCTTTGGGGATGTGGACCTTGGAAATATTGAATTGCATTGCCTCGGTTATTGGGATACCAATATGCTTGGATAGACTTACGGCCAAGAAGGAACGCCTCTCTTTCACGAGATGTCTAGTGGAAATAAATGCTAAGAATTCTATCCCGAAGTTCGTTCTTGTGGGTACGGAGGACGGTCCTACAATTTCTGTTAATGTAAAAGTGGAGGGCGAGCCACCCTGCTGTTCTAGGTGTGTCTGCTTCGGTCATTCAGACAGCCAGTGCCCTGAGGGTCGAGGGCTCCCTTCAATCCAAATAGCTGATAAAGGGGGGTCGCTTGAGAATAATGGTGGAGTTGGGACTATGCAACATGACATCTCTATTGGCCAGGAGGATAACGCATCTGGTGGTGAATGTAGGCTTGAGGGTGAGCAGGACTTGGGCAATTCGCATGTCCCATCATGTAAGGGGCAGGTTGATAATCCCCAGCAATCTAACGTTGGAAGCTTTAACGGGTTGCTTGCCGAAGGGGAAGGTGCTTCACGAGGTAAGCCCTGCAACACTCTAGCGGATGGGATTAAAGGTCTGTTGCATGTGACTGAGGGGTTATCCACCCCACTACTATCGGAGAATGTAGCTGCGGGTGGGGATGGGGCATTGTCCGGTGGTGTTGCCAATGAATTAGCAGTCTGCTCCTCTCATGGAACGGAATCTGAAGCGGTGGGAGGATCCTTGGCTGGCGGAGAAGTCAATGAAATTGCCGGAGATTCCTCTGCTATAACTGTTGGGAAGGAGGGATATGTGAGGGAGAATAGGCCACTTCCGTCTCTTATAGCTGAAGGAGAAGAGTCGGCCGATATAGATCGGGTCCCTGGAGAAATCGCTGCTGATAACCCCGAGTGGGATGCTGAAGTTGAGCTTCAACTCCAACAAGCTGCTGCCAAAGTGTCGAAAAAGAAACCTGCCCCTACACCACAGATCGTCTCCAGGAAAAGCAACCGCCTCCTTGAAAGTGGCCAAGGACGCAAAATAAATCTTGATCAATGACAGTACTCTTTTGGAATACCAGGGGCCTTAATAATCCTTTGCGGCGGAGGGAGTTGCGGGATAGTTTGAAGAAGTTGAAGCCCACTGCTATGATTCTTGTTGAGACTAAGCTCAAAAAATCTGACGCAGGTATGACCATTATCCCTGATCATTGGATATCGCATGATAATTTTGAATTAGCAAGAGGTGGGCGAATATTCATGTGCTTCGATCCTAAAGTCTGGAAGACTGCTTGCTTATCCTCGTCGGCTCAACATATTACTATTAAATGCACCAACACCGGGGGTTTTTTCTGTATAATTACTGGAGTATATGCTTGTAACACTATGGGTGAAAGGAAGCAATTATGGGAGTGCCTTCAGGTAGACTGCAGCAGATTGGTGGGTTCTCCTTGGTTGGTTGGCGGGGATTTCAACAGTGTCCTTTATTCCAGTGATAAAAGGGGGGGGGGGGGAGGAGACTGGAGGAGGTCATGGTCCGGGATTATTACGACTGCATTTCGGGATGTGCTCTACAGGAGCTTAAAAGTACAGGGAATAGGCTTAGTTGGTGCAACAACAGGATTGGTGCTAGCCGTATTGTCGCCCAACTGGACAGAGTCTTCGTTAATGATGATTGGATATCTAAACTTTCGGATTCTCACTATGAGTATCGGGACTCCTCTACTAGTGACCACTCTCAGATGGTAGTTCATTTACACAGCCAGGTATATCCTTACCCGAAGCCATTCAAATTCTATAACTATTGGACCTCCTGTCCTGGGTTCAAAGACATTATCACTGCTAATTGGGCCGGAGCTGATAGGGGCACCCCCATGTATCGGCTGGTTATGAAACTTGGGCGGCTGAAGCCTGTTCTCAGGAATTGGGCTCGTAATCATCAAGCTGATAAATGTGTGGAGAAGTACAGGAGCCAGTTAGAAGAGATTAGAAGAAACCCATGTATCCATGATGATATCTCTCTCCAAACAATTGAGTCTCGCCTTATTAAAGAGCTTTCTAGTGCTCTCAAAAAGGAAGAGGATATGATCAGGCAAAAAAGTAGGCAAGACTGGATTTCACTGGGTGACAGGAATACCAGGTTCTTTTATAATGCAATGAAGGTCAGGGTCAACCGGAATAATTTGAGTCACCTTGTGGATTCACATGGATTGCGCAACAAGGTTTACGATGATCTGAAGGTGTCTGCCCCGTTGTTTTACAAGGAGCTATACAATCAGACCCACTACATGGATTCCTTCCCTAAAGTTGTCCCAAAACGAATTTTGACTGTTGATGCTGGCACTTGGCTTAGCAGAAGGGTTACCACTGAGGAAATCAGGTTGGCGGTTTTCCAAGTTGGACCTGACAAGGCCCCGGGCCCGGATGGTTTTAATGGGTGCTTCTTCCAACAGAATTGGGCTGTTATTGGTGAGGATGTTACTACCGCTATTAAATCTTTCTTCAATTCGGGATCTCTGTTAAAGCAAGTAAATCATACTTTCCTTACACTAGTTCCGAAGAATTCTAATGCTTCAAGACTGGGGGAATACAGACCTATTGCATGTTGTAATGTCATCTATAAGTTCATCAGCAAAGTTATCTGCAACAGGCTTAAGGTTGTGATCCATGAGCTGATCTCCTCTAACCAGGCTGCATTTCTAAAGGGGAGGCTACTTTCGGATTGTACTCTCATTGCACATGAACAGATAAGAGACTTCAATAATCCTATGGGAAGTAGATCGTGCTTGAAGCTGGATTTGAGGAAGGCTTTTGACAGCGTCAATCGGGAGTTCTTACTCTATTTTATGCAGCAGCTTCGCTTCCCTCCCACATTCATTTCATGGGTCAGAGAGTGCATTACTTCTCCATCCTTTTCTGTTATGGTTAATGGCGCCCCTTGCGGTTATTTTAGGAGTAACAGAGGACTACGCCAGGGTGACCCTCTCTCCCCCTTTCTCTTTGTTATTATAATGGAGACTTTTTCTCTACTTGTAGATAAAGCTATAAACTGCCGAACTATCCTCCCTATGCGGCGATCAGGTTCCATATCCCATCTCTTGTTCGCGGACGACCTTTTGGTCTTCTGTCGAGCGAATCAGACATCATTTCGGGGCATTAAAAATTTGCTGGAAGAATTTGGAAATTACACTGGGCTGCAGGTAAATTGGGATAAAAGTGCTTGCTTGTTTAGCAAGGGGACAAGAAATAAGGAATCTCTGGCAGCATATCTGGGAATCAAAATGGCTTCAACCATCACCACCTACCTTGGACTTCCGCTGTCTCTTAAATACCCGACTGCTCCAAATTACAAATCCCTTGTGGATAAATGCAAGAAGAGGATGAGCGGTTGGTCCAGTACGAAGCTTTCTATCTCAGGGCGTATCGAACTTGTGAGGTCAGTTATCTTTGGTATGGTCGCATTTTGGATGCAAGTTTATCATATCCCGGTTACTGTTCTGCGCTCTATCACTGCTATCTGTAGGAGATTTATTATGGGAAGCTCCAGGGCGTGTGCTTGGGATGACATATGTAAACCAAAATCTGAGGGGGGAGTGGGGATTAGATTGTTGGAAGAGTTAAATGAGGCTTCTAGTATTCGTCTCATCTGGAGGTACCTAACCTCAGACTCTATTTGGGCTAATCAAATGAGACTTAAATATGGATCCCCCGAAAGCTACTGTGCAGCAAAAGTTGATGTCACTAATTCCGGAACCTGGAAGAGGTTGGTTCGGAATCGCCGCATCACCGTGTCTCTCATAAGGAGGACAGTGCGGGATGGGAAGTCCACCAGATTTTGGACCGAGAATTGGCTTGATGGGGGGCCTCTTGCTGTTCGGTTTACTATCCCTGCTAATGCCGAGTGCAAGATGGTATCGGATTATTGGACTGGCCAAGGCTGGTCGGCTGACCCTGCTATTGACCATGTCCGACCATTGCTGCGTCATATCAAATTGCGACCTGGAGCTGATGGTTGGAAGTGGATGGGTGGCGATTTATTCTCTTTCAAGCAAGCTTGGGAGGGGGTGAGAAGGAAGAGCCCGGCCTTCCCCTTTCACAAACTTATCTGGTATGCCAACCACATCCCTAAAATGTCAATTACTCTACTTAGAGCTTTTAGGGGCAAATTGCTCACCCGTGATAAGATTACCAGATGGTCTGATGAAGCGCCTAGCAATTGTGTTCTATGTGATGATAATATGGATGAAAGTATTGACCACTTGTTTTTTGACTGTTGCTACTCTAAGTATATCCTTCAAAGATCGCTGCTGAAATTAAAGGTCACTTCTCAAATCCCTCCTACGCTCTCTGAGGTGGGTAGTTACTTTCTGGCTAATTTTGGTGACAAGAGCAGTCTAAGTTTGTTGGCTAAAACCAGTTTGGCAGCTATGGTTTGGCATATCTGGCGCGAAAGGAATAGGAGGATATTTGACGATGAAAAAAGAACCAAGACATCCCTATTTGAAGAGATTGCAGCTGATATTAGAGTGGCGATGCATGATCATGACTCCTCCACTGAGAAGGAGACTGAAGTCTTTGCAAATTGGGCTATCACTGACAATGGTTGATGTAACTGTTGCTTTGTATGCGTTTTTCCTTATGTATTTTTGGTTCCGGGTTTTGTCCTATTTTGGCGGAGGTTGTGATAGTGGGGAGTGACGGCGCTTGTGCCCTCTCCTCTCCCTATTATACCCTTCTAACCAAAGTACGACTGTATGTAAATTGATACATATGAATAAAGATACAAGCTAACTTTTCAAATATATATATATATATATATATATATATATATATATATATATATATATATATATATATATATATATATATATATGGGATTAATGTAGAGCAGGTGGCACCTGATCCAAAGGATCAGGTGCAAGACACAAAGGGGTGGGCCCCAACAAGTACAAGCCCATGTGGGGGCTTGTACTCTCCACCTTTTTTGTGTCTTGCCACCTGATCCATTGGATATATATATATATATATATGACAAATAAAAGCGAGCTTTATTAAAAATGAGAAATATACAAAAGAGATGCCACATCAAGGCAGAAGGTGGTTAGAGGAGAGGGGAGAGGGCACATGCGCCGTCACCCACTACCTCTAGCCAACTCAAGATGATATGGCAATCAAAGAATATACAAATAATAGGCTGAAAAATATACAACATAGCTAACAATGTGTTAGCCCGTGTCAATAATCCCCCAATTTGATAAGGGCGTCAAATCAGATACTCCTTCCGTATCCAGTTTATTCAAGGAAATAATGACGTCAGCAGCCATCTCATCAAAGATTGCAGTTTTCCCCTTTCGGGTGCCCTGAAAAATACGCTTGTTTCGCTCCCTCCATATGTGCCATACCATGGTAGATAAGACCGCTTTAGCAAGGATGCCAATAGAGTCAGAAAGTTTATATCTCGAGTTGATTAAGTTACATGTACTCACAAGAGATAGAGGGACATTCCCAGAATAACCAATCTTCAATAAGCTTCGACTTAGAATATAACGGGAGAACTCACATTCGAAAAATAAGTGTCTAGATGTTTCAGGTATATTCCCAGAACAGAGGACACATGCTTTCTCAACTTGTAATCCCCTTTTGATGAGCTGATCTTTTGTTGGGAGTTTATTGCGCAGAGCTCTTAGAAGGCAAAGAGACATTTTTGGCACAGCATAAGAGTGCCAGACATTCGAATAGTTTTGAAAAGGAAGCCTAGCCTCACGGACACCAAGCCAAGCCGCACTGTAGGTGAATGGCTTGCCCGAAGCCCAGGTCCATGCGTCACTTCCATTCCCAGGTTTGATAGTGCGTAACAATGGAAGCAACTGCCGAATAGCATCAACATCATCCCAACCTTGATCAGTCCAAAAGTCACTTACCATTGAATTTTTTGTCCCTGCGGCTGGGGGTTGTATTAAGTGAAGGGGCCCTTTGGGATGCCAATTATCGAACCAAAATGATGTATTTGTACCATCGCCTAGAGTGCGCTTAATTAATTTTTGAGAAAGGTGGCGGTATCTGAGAATGAACTTCCAAGTACCGGATTGAGAAGGCGTAGCTTTAGTAGTAGAAAAAGTACTTTTGACAGCAGTGTAATTATTCCTCATGTAATTAGACCAAATTCCGTTTGTGCCAAGCATTCACCAAGTTAGGCGGATTCCAGAAGCAACATTTAAATCCTCTAAGAGTCTCAGGCCAACTCCCCCTTCTTTCTTAGGCACACAGAGGTCCTTCCAAGCCCACATACTTAGCTTGCCCCATATAAATTTCCTGCACATAGATGAGATGGTACGGAGCACAGAGGGGGGAATGCAATAAGCCTGCATCCAGAATGACACCATCCCATAAATAACGGAACGAACCAGTTCAATCCGTCCCGAGGTGGATAATAGTGAAGATGACCAACCCAATAATCTCTTTTTACATCTGTCCACAAGACGATTGAATACGGATGCTTTAGGGTAGGTAGAAGAAAGAGGGAGGCCCAGATAAGTAGAGAGACTAGTCACCATTTTAATACCAAGCATATCTGCCAGACCCCTTGGATTCCTTACGCCTTTACTGAAGATGGCTGCACTTTTATTCCAATTAATATGTAGACCAGAGTATTGATGGAACAAAGCCAATAATTCCTTCAGGCCGTTTATCGATTGATGATTTGCACGACAAAAGACTAATAAGTCGTCAGCAAATAATAGATGAGAAATGGCACCAGAACGTCTCAAAGGCTGGATAGTTCTGGATGATTCCGCTCTAGCCAAGAGAAGAGAGAAGGCCTCCATAATAAGAACAAAGAGGTATGGCGAAAGAGGATCACCTTGGCGGATACCTCTGTTAGAAGTGAAATATCCCTCAGGAGAGCCCTCAATAAGGACAGAGAATATCGGTGTAGAGATGCATTGTGTTATCCAGTTGATGAACCTGTGGCCAAACCCCATTTGGTGAAGGAGGAAGTAGACAAATTCTCTGTTTACACTATCAAAAGCCTTTTGAAGGTCCAATTTAATACATGTTCTAGAACCCATCGGGTTGCTGAAATCTCGGATCTGCTCATGGGCAATGAGAGAGCAGTCAGATAGGAGCCTATCCTTGAGAAAGGCAGATTGATTAGGGGATATAAGCTCAGAAATAACATGCTTCAGCCTATTACACAGGACCTTACTGATAATTTTATAGATGACGTTGCAACAGGCAATAGGCCTGTAATCACCCAACTCCACAGCAATAGTAATTTTAGGAACAAGGGTCAGAAAGGTGTGATTAACATGATCGAGCATGATACCCGACCTGAAGAAGGAGGAAATACCCTTAGTAACATCCTCCCCCACAATTCCCCATGCACTTTGAAAGAAATGAGCATTATAGCCATCCGGGCCAGGAGCTTTGTCTTTCCCAATTTGGAATACCGCATTTTTGATTTCAGATGCTGATACATGCCTATCCATCCAAACAGAAGCCTCTGAAGTAAGTTTGCGCTTCGGAATAAGATTTGGGAATACATTCCAATAATCTTCCTGATTGTATAAGTTTTTATAATAAGTGGGTGCCTCCATTCTCAGATTAGAATCCCGATCTGAGATACCATTCCTATTAATAAGATGGCTTAGGCTATTGTGACATTGCCTTGCCTTCATAGCGGTGTAAAAGAATTTGGAATTCCTGTCTCCAAGATTTAACCAATTTTGCCTACTTTTCTGTCTCAGATCCTCCTCCTCCCTATCTAGGGATTTAGCAAGTTTTTGCAACGCCATTCTCTCAAAAGATTGTAACTGAGAACATGAATGAAGACAAGGATTTTGTTGTATAGTAAAAAGCTCCTGGCGGCAGATTGAAGTATTTGAGGTTGAATTTTGGTGGCCGGCCCAAATCTTGAGAATACCCTTTAGATGCTTGAGATTATTAAACAATCTCTTCATATAAGAACCCCCCGGTTGATGCCCCCAGTTGCTTTTAATTAAATCATGGAATCCTGGCAACGAAGTCCATGAATTAAAAAATTTAAAGGGCCTGGGGTTAGAAAGTACCTTGGCAAGAAGATTAATGTGCATAGCGGAATGATCGCTAGAGCTTGCAGGAAGATATTCAAGAAATACATGAGGTAGAAGATCAATCCAGTGTATATTGCAAAGCACTCTGTCCAAACGAGCCGCAATTCGGGATGCACCGATGCGCCTATTGCTCCAGCTCAGGTTGTTGCCAATACTCTTCATTTCAATCAGTTGACAGTGACCCAAACAAGCATTGAAAGCATCCATAGAATTAGGGTCAACAGCACGGCCACCCAACTTCTCTACAACATTGCGAATGCAGTTGAAGTCCCCACCTACAACCCAGGGGGTGTTATGTAAGATGTTGTAGTCAAAAACAAGATCATTCCATAGTTCAGTACGGGAATTTACAAGATTCAGCCCATAGACTGCCGATAATCCAAAAGAAAGCCCGCCCGCATTGGTGAATAGGGTAGTAATACGTTGAGCAGAGGCCGTAGAGTTGGAGCAGCTCCAAACTAAGCTATTATAGAAGATTATAATTCGGCCTCCCTTATGAAAAGCTCTGTTATCCATACTCCTCCAGCAATTAGGAAAGCACTTCGAAATCCTATCCTCATTGATAGCTTCCACTTTGGTTTCCAACAAACAGACAATAGATGGCTTAAGCATTCTAAGCCTAGATATAAGATCTGAACGGCGTGCCGCATTATTCAGACCTCTCGTGTTCTAGATAAGAATGGACATTAAGGATTTGAGGGGGCCGGTTGAGCACTGGAGTAACCTACACGCCGTGAGCTTCTCCGGATATCTGTATGGACAACTGTTTTTTTCTTTGGTTGGGGAGTTGCGGCTCTAATGGCAGCATGCTCCAATTCCCACTCTATATTAGCAGTAGTGGGGCATTCAGGCGGCAATTGTTCTTCAAGTTGAGAAAAAGCCACAGGATGTTGAATGGGAATTGGATCAGGATGTGGCAATTGCTCTTCACATTCAGGTGCACATTGAGAAGAGGCCACATGTTGATCTTTGGCCGTACCACTGACAGGGACAGTAGCCTCCATAGCCTCAGGCATCACACGCAATTGAGGGGTATTGTCTACACTCGCCTGCTGTTGGGGAATGGCCTCAGCATGAGGAGGCGATTCGATCAGTTCTCCCTCCTCCAGCACCTGAGTATTCACCAAATTGATCTGGGGGGTATCCGAAGGTGAAGTTAACTTGCTGCCATCGAGACAAACAGAGTGCTTTGTAATCATTTGGATTGAAGGGGCCTCCTTAGATGTCTCTTTATGCGCAGTAGGGCACTGAGAGTCCAAGTGGCCAAAGCAAACACACCCCGCGCATCTGGGAGGTTCTCCTTCATATTTAACATTTATACTAATTGAGGATAGGTCATCCCTCTCAATTAGTACACTTTTCCGAAGCTCAGATTTGGCATCAACTTCGACCAAACATCTGGCGTATGAGATTCTATCCAGGTTAGCAGTAGCCTTGTCAAGACAAATTGGCACGCCTACGGCACTAGCCAAAAGATTAAAAATTTTCATAGTCCACATAGAGAGAGGGAGGTTATGAAATTGTACCCAAACCGGAACAGCGGTTAGTATATCTCTATCGTGCTGGGTATTAGAAGTCCATTTTTGAAGAACAACCAATCGTCCATCAAACAGCCAAGGCCCCCCCCATGTAAAATGGAATCCTGATCAACCTCATTTTCAAACTTGAAATAAAAATATCCATTCTCTCGTGAGAAAATACGAAGGCCCCCTTTGATTCGCCAAAGTCTCTCAGTCCAAGACTTGATTTGCCCAAAATACGGGACATCACCCAACACATATCCCACCAGAGTATTCTGCCATCGAGAGGCTCCCGCTTCTACCATAGAGTCTGCCACTTTAATTTTAACCAGTCCATTCTCAGAAATTGTCGGTGGAATATGGGTCATGACTAAGGGGTCAGCGTATTTACGGTGAGTAGCATAGATGTCTACCCAAGACTTCTTTCCCACCACAGGATTGACTATAATAGATGAAACAGGCCTCACAGGCATTCTATCAAACACACGGTGGGCACCCAACATGTTTCCAGCAATTGCCTCATTTCGAAATGGCCCAGTACGTTTGCCAGATACAACGCGGTCAGGGCCAGATCTCCAACTCTTCATTGAACTCCCATCACGATGAGCATCTCGTCCCTCTTTTAGATAAACAGATCGAACTTTGCTTCCATCTTTGATACGATTCCTCCTGTATTGGACTCTCTGCCAGTCGTTTACTTGGCCACCAGATCCTGAGACGATGCGATGAGATCCTGTATCAATGCGCTCAGGTCGTGGGGGTCTGAAAGAGCCCACTCCGTCATCAACAGTTGATTTCCCTCCCTCGTCAGGAATAGAAGCGTTTCCCATAGGGACAATAGGAGGAACTCGAATAGATCCATGGCCGCCTGAGACCGTAGCCTTCTCAATTAAACCTGAGCTCCCCAACGAGGAAGAACCCCCTTCAACAAAGCCGCCAAAGCCATAGATCCCGGCGACAGTTTTGGTTGTGCCACCCCCGGAGCCAAAACCGCGATCAACGCCGCGATCAGGTTCCAAGGATGCGCCGCCTCCGATCGCTGAGATTCCAGGACCGCAAAAATCAGACATATTGTTTTTATTATATATATATATATATATATATATATATATATATATATGGAGGAGCTTATTCTTTTTGGCATGGGGAAGATGCAAGTATATGTTTCACTAGGGGGAGATTCACCAATGACTATAGTATATAAATTGATGATCAAGGTATGTGGAGAAAGAAATATAACGCTTAGTTCACTCTTTGGTATGTGCACGAAAACTTTCAGCAGGGTAATGTAATCTACTCAGTTTGATTTTAGAAAGTAAACTAATCTAATCATATCAAAAAGGCATACATTCAATCAACCTGGGAGTTGAGCATACAATTTCATGCAAGTAGAAGTGATAGTAGATAACAAAGCAGTACTCCAAGATTAGGCAATCAATGCGTGAAGCTTGGTTTGTTTTCTATGAAAAGTATACGATATAAATTTTCAGACTCAGCTAATGCTAGAATTTCATTCACAATCATATAATAGAGATGGAGGTTCCTATTCTCAAATGCATAGCGATGTATATCATATGATATCTGAAATAAAAACAATGGCATGGAAAGGGAATACACATATATGAGCAAGCTAACTCCAAGTCATCGTCATCATAGAAAATTCATTTCTAGTAAAAAGGATAAAAGAAATAAAGATAAAGTGAAAATAAAAACTAACTATACATATGCAACACACGCAGAAAGTAAGAAAACGTGATGCATGAGAAAAAAAGAAAAAGTGGGTGAAAATAAGTGGAAAATAAAGAAAGGTGGAAAAATAAAGATAAAAATGAAGGAAATAAAAAGTGCGTGAGTGCGCTCACTCCCCCAAGCTAAACTACACAGTGTCCTTAATGTGTTAAGTGTGGCACAATGACATATATAATAGGGGTGGGTGGGTGCGGATGCATGCATGATGGAAAGAAAATGAAAAATGAGTCCCCCCTATCAGGATGAGTAAAGGCAGGGCCCCAAACAAATAGATGGGCACTAAATATGGGGGGGGGGGTATCGGGAGCAAAATCAATCAAGCAGAACCACCACCCTTTGGGGGTGGTGGTGGGTCTCGCTGTTGTGAGCGACGAGGTGGTGGGCGCTGGCGCCTGACAACGTCAAGGATTACTGGAAAGTCACGTTTAATAGACTCTGGGGTGAGCCCGCCTCCATGGGGTTAGTGGAGGAGCATGGCTACGAAACGATCTTCTCGATCTTCGTTCCTAAAGGTGACCTCATAAGGCCTCTCTTCATAGGGCATAGGGAGGCATACTAGGGAGGTTCGAAAAGGGGGTGCAAATGGTGACTCTCCAGAAGGAACATAGTCCACTCCAGTGAAAGAGGGGCCGGGGTCGCCGACCCTATCCCGCTTGTGAGCGGCTAGCCTCGCACTGCGGTGCGGAGGCATGATCGTGGGGTGTGGTTTAGGAGCTGTGATGTCCTCAAAAATAGGAGACAGAACTAGTGTACCTGAGATCGGGGTAGCTCCATGAAGATGATGAAAATGCATTGCTCACAGTTAGCTCCCTGGTCAAATTTGTTCTCCCCCAAGCTTTCATTCAGTACAATTTCAAGGGTTAGCAGTGAATTTTATAAATCATGGGGTAAATTGAAGAAAATGAAGTGCAAAGGGGATCTAACTATGTGTCACGCCCCGCTTCCCATTATACTTGGGAGCGAGGACGTGAACGGGCCCGCTTGGGCTGGAGCGGTGAAGCCCCAACCCAATAAGCGTCTGTGTATGACTACTTGTCAGGTTCTTGCTTGCGAATATTCGGAACAACAAAATAATGCCATTATTACACTCAACTTCCAGATTACAAGTACACAAAAATTAAAAGGCCTAGCATGGCCATTACAATAGTTACAAGGAAATTAAAATACACCTGAAAGTAAATACAACAATTATTAAAATTTAGCAAGCTGCGCAGTGTCCGTCGTCTTCAGTAGCGGATCTCGTGCTCTTGGTTCTCTTAGTCCTCCTGCTCAAAACCTAACGTATATTTCACAAACAAGGAAATATACGTCAGCGAGGGTCGCTCGGCAAGATTTAAAAACATTAGTAGGAAAAAGACCCTCGGCAAGATTATAATAAGGTTTACAAAGTATGATGTCAACAAGATAGTACATAACAGCATATGGAAACATATGAGCATCAACAATGTGTAATGTGCAAAGCAGTGAGCAGGCGAAGTGTAGTGTGCAAAGTAGCAAACACAGCAAGATGTAGTGTGTACAGCAAAAGTAGTGACAAGCGTAGTGTGTACAGCAAGAGTAGTGACAAGTGTAGTGCATAAGGTAACAAGTGGCATACATGGTTTACGTAATGCACAAAGTAAAGCACGGCATTTGCGATGTACAAAGTAAAACACTATCTGAGCTTAGTTTACAGCTTATACATCCACGATATTAGCAGCAATAACCAAGAGTGCCAACCTGTGCTAATTCTAGTGACAAAGCCCAGTGTCCGAGGGGGAGGTGACCAGCATCACACCCAAGCCAACGGGAGCTACCCGTGACTCTCTACTCACCGACCCGGCCAGGTGTCGGTCAAGTTCACCAATCGGGTGCAATCCAGCTTTCCAGCCTCTACTACACTAGACTACCCCACCCAAGTGTCCATAAGTCAATCTGTAGTTTAATGTTTGCCGAGTGGCAAAACATTCCGTAAATGGCCCGTGGCCCAATATCCGTATTGCCCGAAGGCCCATTAGTCCGTAATTGCCCGAAGGCCAAATAATCCAAAATTTGCCCAAATGCACAATAGTCCGTAAATTGTCCCGAGGACCCAGTATCACAAATCATCAATGGTGTACATTTCACAAATTAAGGCATACCAACCATGAGTGCATTTCAATAGTAGTAATATTTGAAAGTGAAAGCAATCAACATGTCACTAGGTTCAACAAGATTAAGAACGTACTTTAAAGTTGTTATTAGAATTATTTAGCAATTCGGTCACAAAAATATGAACAGTATGGTTTAAAAACTCGATGGTGATAAATACTTGCATCTCTGAAAAGTTGGTAAGAAGTGATATACTTGCAAAGAGGGTAAATACTTGTACCATTGAAAATCTGTAGAAAATATTATACTTGCCTGAAATGACGCGAGTTTGGGGTGTCCAAGCGGTCATTAGAGGAGCGTGGAACTATCTGCGAAGTTGGATCTGGAATATCAGACTAAGAGTGTTTAAACTAACTAAACTTGTACATGCATCAGCTTACACATAAAACACTACTGCGTGTATAAATATATATATCTAACTTATAAATATCTCAGTACAAAAACTTACATGGTAAAATATGTACCGTTATAGGCATACAAACCCACCGTATATTAACTCACATGGTAACACATCACAGTATATTAATAAAGTATATAGGTATATGAGTTATTCTTGTAAACTTGGCCCCATTTACATAGTAAGACTTTTATTATAATATGCAATAAAGGCTTACTTGTACTAACAGGCAATGTCACATATATTACTAACGTATATGCCACTGTAGCTACAAATAAGCTAACATGTAGAATTAATCATGTACCTTTAAATGTAACAGCATACATATTTATATAAGATATGTGTATAAGCATCATTTTAATTAGAACTCACAGTATCTCTTTGTGACTCCTCGTGTTTGTAGGGGATCATTTAAACGTCAACAGGGCAGCGGCACTTGGAAGCTTGGCATGCAGCATCGAGATGGGCGACACGTCGTTGTCGATGGCGGTGGCACGGAGTCAGGGCGATGGTGGAGGGGGATTACGGTGACGAGCTTGTGGTCGTGTGGCGACAGCACTGAAGGGGGCACCGCGGGGGGAAGTCGTCGGAGCTCTGCAGCAAGGGGAGTTGTGGCGTCAGTGACTGACGGAGGCGGGGCGGTGGCGTGCTGCTCTCAAAGGGCGGTGGTGTGCTCGGTGACGAGGTGCGGTGAGAGGAGGCGCCCGGCTTCGTGGTCGAGGGGAGAAGCGGAGATGCCGGAGACGAGCTCGCCGGCGTGAGATCGAGGAGGACGTCGGGGAGATGAGGCGAGGTCGCCGGCGGCGATCGGAGCGACGTTCGGTGGTGAACGGAGGGGGCTTGGGCCGGTAGAGGTTTGGAGATGAGCGGGCTGTCGAAATGGGGTTGGGCATTAAGTCACATTATTTAAATAATAATATAAAATTACTTATATCCCATTGTATTATACTGTTTACATAATATGATATAACATATGCATATTTCATGTAACGTCTTACGCATATAACATTTACTGTCATGTATAAAGCCACTCATTATATAATATAAATAAACAACCGATTATACATAAACTCACAGTTTTGTTCCTTCGAGTTGTTTTGTGCTCGCAGGTGGTTGCGACTTCGGAAGCGGAGGAGACGCGGGCTGGACCTCGTGGCGTGTTCACCGGAGCTCGAGCGGGCCGGAGGGGGAGATGGCTACCGGGGCGGAGCACGACCTCAGGTGATGCGGCAGGCGGAGAAACGAAGGGATGGTGGCGAACGTCGTACGGGGCGGAGGTGAACGGAGGGCTGCGGGGAGGCGGTCGGGGCGGCACAGGCGTTGCTCGAAGCTGTGGGTGGTGCTCTCGGCGCTTGGTGGCGGAGGGAGGAGGACCAGTATTTGGCGAGAGGAGGTTGCCGCGTGGCGCCTTGGGTCGAAACTGGGGTAATGGCGGCTGTCGAGGGGCGAGGGTGCTGCGTTTTTAAAAGGAGGAGAAGAACGTGAAGGGGCAAACGTGGAGGCGAGGAGAACGTGGGTACTGACGTGGGAGAGAAAATCATGGGAAGCAGTTGGGATATAAATCAAGACGTTAAGATTTATTTAATGGTTAAAAGGTTTGATTTGATCAACACGTCCACAGTTTGAATTCAAAACAAATGAAATATTTAATAAGTAATATTAGGGGTTAGTTAGGGTTTAAAAAGTTAAATTAATAATTAATAGTTGGCTTATAGGAAAGAACGCACAGACTTCCCAACATCAAATTTATACAAATAAATCTAAATAAATATTTTATAAATTGCAATGAGATAAACAAATAAGTTCGGCGATTTCCAAAAATTACAAAGAAAATACCGGGACGCTCGCGCCTCCGAGAGGATCGCAAATACGGGGTCCGGTCACGAGTCCGGACTACGAAAAACAATAATTAAAATTAAACACGAGAAATACACATACGATAAAGAGATACGTACTAAAAATGTACGTCCGGAAAGCGGCCGTTACACTATGCATGGGGCAGGAATTTGGCTTACGAAATAGAAAAGGGGCAGAAGTGGGTGAAATTGGGCAAGGGAGGGTTGTCGATCACCGACCGATGACGAGGTGCACGACGACAGAGTGGGCAGTGGTGGTGGCGGGGTCGTGCCACTTGGGTGCAGCGGCGGTGGCTCGGGCGAGTAAAGGGGGAGCTTGGGCGAGTCGGGGGAGATTTGGGGAATTTTGGGATTTGGATCCGAGCGGCCGCGAGTTTGAGTTTAAATAGGGTTAGGTCGATCACGTCACTCGGTCGAGTGACGGTAACCACTTGGCCGAGTGGCAACAGTTTAGGATATTTTCAAAAATTTCATTAAGTTTCGACTCAGCCGAATAGAAACTATCACTCGGCCGAGTAGACGAAGTCACTCGGCCGAGTGGATAGGGCACTTAGAGCGTTTTAAGTGCTAAATATGTCTGAGCCACTCGGTCGAGTGACAAAGTCACTCGGCCGAGTGGCATATAATTTCCAGAGAGGGGTTTTCGAGACTTCCTTATGCAGTACCCTACTCGACCGAGTAGGGTCTTCACTCGGCCGAGTGAAAAAGTCACTCGGCCGAGTGGGCTGCTGTTTTCAGCTCCAGACTCTCTGTTTTTGCGACACTTTCTATTTTATTTTCTCCCGTCAGTTTCTTCCACCCTTTGGCGTTTGAGCACATCCCTGGAGTGCTTTCTATCGCCATGGCCGTCCTCCGTTCATATGTTCTCCTATTATCTTTTTCCTGAAATAAAAACCGTAGCCCGTTGTCAGATCCTTCCTAGAATCTTGACTCTATACACTAACTAAGATCTAAAACAAAAATAAAAGTAAAATTCAACTAAAAACTGAGATATAATCATTGGGTTGCCTCCCGACAAGTGTTCGTTTTAGGTCTTGAGCTCGACCCCTTAAGATATGACGTTTAGCGCGTGATATTCAGTGCATAGGAGATGCGCATGTCAAATTTTGTAGGGAGGCCTTTCGGGTTTAGGTGTTGCTTTTCGTTGGCTTTCCTCGGCTGTGCCTTAACAAAGGTAGTAGTGGGGGATGAATCCCCCAAGCTTGGGCTCTTGGCATCCTTCTTCTTGACCGACGGTGAAGATTTATTCGTCGGTGGTGCTTCTTTCACGTGCTTCACCGTAGAGCGCTTGCTGAGCTCTCTAATCCTAACGACATCAGTGTCGTTCTTCTCTTCATCCATAAGAGGATCCGATGGGTCTCCAATCTTTGTGCCGTCATTGGAAATTTGGACATCTTCAAGGTCGTCATCATGCGTGGCCCTAATGGCGAATGGCATGGCATCGTCTATGACCTCATCGAGGAGGTCCACATAGTCCACTTCCTCTGGCCAAGGCATATGCTTCATTGTCTTTTGAATATGGAGTTCAATTGCTATGTTGCCAACGTTGAGGGACAAGGTTCCTTCCCTCACATCTACTATAACTCCGACAATGGCTAGGAAGGGGCGCCCAAGTATCAACGATGTATCGCCTTCTTCTCTAATGTCCATGACCACGAAGTCGCATGGCAAGCAAAGTCCACCCGATATTTGCAGTGGCACGTTCTCGGTGATCCCCACCGGCCTAGTGATTCGCACATCGGTGAGTTATATCTTCATATCCGTGGCCTTGAGGTCGGTCCCCATATTAAGTTTCTTGAACATCGTGAGGGTCATGAGGCTCATGCTTGCTCCCAAATTCACTAAAGCTTTTTGTAGGGGGACTCCTTCAAGCATGCAAGGAATTTAGAAACTACCGGGATCTTTCAACTTGGTCGGCATCTTCTCCTTGAAGATGAACCACGTACCTTACTCGGCTAGCATGATCCTTTCCATTTGCTTCTTTCCCTTGATCAAATCCTTGAGGAACTTTGCATAGGACGGGATTTCGATGATTGCATCCAAGAACGGGATGTTCAAGCTCACTCCTCGCAAGTACTCCAGAAATTTAACGAGCCTCTTCTCCATTTTTGCTTTCGCCAACTGTTTTGGAAAAGGTACCAGTGGCACATAGGTTCACTCCTTTGGTGGCTCATCCACTTCATATTTTTCTTCATTATTTACCGCCTTTGAGCTCTCCTCTTCATTGATTGTCTCCTTCTCAACTGAAATTTCCTCCCTCGGTTTCTTAGCTTGAATCATGACGGGAGTAGTGTCCTTCCTGCCCCTTATAGTCACTGCCACGACCGCATTGATGTGGCAGGTGTTGCTCCGTGGGTTTTGTTCCTGTTGAGCTGACAATTGTTGATTAGCCTTGTTAAGCAATGTAATTTGCTCCGCCAATTGTGCTACGACGGTGTTGAGGGATTCTTGTTGAGCCGACAATTTTGCATTAAGCTTCTTTTGATCGGCCATGAATTCTTCAACCCTTTCTTCGTGCTTCGACCTTGGTGGTGCTTGTGGGGGGTTGGGTGACTCCATCCTTGATTATATCTCGAGGGTCTATAGGGCCCCGCTTGTTACTTTGGTTGGTAGTTTTGTTGTTGGGGTGGCCTTTGTTGATACTGCAGTTGTTGAGGAGGTCGGGCTTGTGGTTGTTGCGGCGGTGGTTGTTGTTGTGGTGGAGTCAAGGCTCCATCATTGTTGGCGTATGAAAATCTAGGGTGACCCTTAGTAGTCGGGTTCACCCAATAACCACTATTACAGGTAACATATTGAGCTTGCTCCATAGCTCCGTCTCCTTGCTCGCCTCCAAGGAACATAACTTGGCTTTGATCCTGCCATTCGCTCTTGCTTCCTCGGGATGTAGATGCGTTGGAAGCTCCATGTGGCTCGCTTATCAACTTTTCTAGTCTCTTTACGGATTTGTGAAGAGAGTCAAATTAGGTAGAGAGTTTCTCCCCGCCTTAGATTAATAGATGCTCACCAGCTTCAAAGATGACGAAGATTGTCCCAGTTTGTTGGCCCATTACTGATTATTTGAGGCCATCTCCTCAAGTAAGGCCGTAGTGACATCCGATGTCTTTGCCAATATAGCTCCTGTGGCCGTGAAATTATTTGCTTTGTGCTCGGTTGCAATCCATTGTAGAAGTTATGCACAAGCTCCCACACTTCAATGCTATGGTGGGGGCATTGGTGTTGGAGATCCTTAAAGCGCTCCCACGCCTCATATAAAGACTTTTGAGGGCCTTGCTTGAAGGACATCAAGGCGCTTCGTATCTTCACAGTCTTGGATGGCGGATAGAATTTGTTGACAAATGCGCTTGCTAGCTCATCCCAAGTAGTGAAGATCCCCTCGGCTTGTGTCCATTGCCAATATAAAGCCTTATCACGAAGAGTGAATTGGAAGAGATATAGTCGAATAGCATCCACCGGCACGCTAGGCATCTAGAAAGTGGCGCACTTCGCCAAGAACATTTGCAAATGGTAGTGCAGGTTCTCTTGAGGATTCTCTTGGAATGGGTCTTGTTGCATCAACATTATGAGTCCCGCCTTCAACTCAAAATTCTTGTCGGCCGCCAACTCAGGCATAGCTATAGAAGAGGTGGTAGATGTGGTCTCAGGCCGTAGCCTATCCCGGATGGAAACAAGCCAAGCCATACATTGTGCTCGCTCTTCTAGTGTTTTTGGCGTAGCTATTTGATTTTCCTCTATAGTAGATCTTCTCACGGCTCTAAGCTTCCTTGACGTACGTTCGATCTCAGGATCAAATAATATGTCTTCTTGGGAAGCCTTTGATCTTGTGTACATGCACAAAAAGAGAGAGTCTAGATAGAATTGTTAGCACAATAGAGGAATAAAAGAGTGAAAATAAGAAATAAGAATAAAAAAGGAAAAATAGCTAGGTAAAGAAAATAAAATACCGTCGCCTCCCCAGCAACGGTGCCAAAAACTTGATCGCTCCCGGATATACACCCGAAAAACAATTGTATTTTTCCGCAAGTAAACGGTTTAGTGGTAAGCGGGTTATCGAACGCGATGAGGGACTAATGACGGTACTCTATCTTAATCATTAAGCTATTGGTGGAAAGGTGATTTGGAAATGGTTTAAGAATGTTGGTGTCACAATCGTTCAATTATCAATTCAATTCAATATAATAAAAGTGTCTAGGGCTAGGGAATCTCCACTACGGATTGTCATGCATCCGTGTGAATTGCGAATCTCAATGTTACTAGACTTGGATTGAGGTGAACTAATCGTAACTAAATAGAGAACCAAGCTCACGCTCTCGCGTTATTGCCGGTCTATAACGACCTAGATTAGAGCCCACTCTCGTGCAAACCCTAATCTAAGCCACTAGCATTAAGATCGGCATCATCATCCAATCACAACTCAATCCCACTCTCGTGCTAACTTGAGTTATGATCCAGACTGTGATAGCTCGTATTCGTCCAATCTCTTGCAAACGAATATGGGTATAGACTTATAATAAAAATGCTAGCTTTGGTCCATTCTCTTGCAAACCAAACCTAGTGGATCTCGATTATAAATCAAAATCGAATATTTAGACCTTCCCATTAATCAGAGCCCAATCTCTTGCAAACTCTAGATCAATGGAAATTCCTAGCTATCCTTAATAAATAAATCATAAACTAACCTCCTAGCAATTCTAGCAAAACATCGATTCATTCATCACAAATCTAACATTAGATTCATAGGGTTCATCCCTTTGCCCTAGAACAAGGGATCTACTCACAATTCATCGAAACAATATCAAGATCATTGATAGAAAACATATTGCAATTTAGATCTAGAAGTTAACGATTCATAAAAGTGCACATATTCAAAAGGATTAGACAAACCAGATCTGAGTTCTTCAATCTCCTTCAATACAAAGCTGAATTCAAATTAGAATTAATCTAAAAACTATTCTAAGGTGTGTCCCCTAAGCTGGAATAAAAACTGGGCTTAAATACATGCCCAAAACGTCCAAATAAACCTGACAGAACTGCCCCTGCGTAGCCCAAAACCCTAGTTACTAACCCAGGCTGGCGGCGCTACTCGACCGAGTGGAAATCTCACACGGCCGAGTGCCACATCCGAATAAAAACAGAGAAGTTGGATGGTTTAGGAACTCTGGCACTTTGCGTCACTCAGCCGAATGGAGTTCATCACTCGGGCGAGTGGACTTCCTACTCGGCGAGTGGGTCTTCTGCTGTGCTCCCCAGAATTCCAGAGAGTCTGTCATGTTTTCCTTCAGAAAATGTGACCTCACTCGGGCGAGTGAAGTTCTTTACTCGACCGAGTGGAATTAACCACTCGGGCGAGTATATTGCGGCACTAGGTCAGGCAGATGTCTTCGTTTCAGTCATACTCGGCCGAGTATGCTGCTTCACTCGGGCAAGTGACTAGCGTGACTCGGCCGAGTGGCCTGTTTCTGAAATCCTTCATTCTCCTCCTCGCCTCCTCGTCGATTCTATCGATCTTCTTCTTCTCCCGCTCATCGTCCAGCACCGTTAGCTCCACAATAAGGCCATGAGCAATGCTCCGACACGCATGCAAATCCCTTAATCTCATTTAATCTTCTGATCGCTACATATTTCCTGAAATCCGAAAAAAACAAGAAATAGTGAAAAGTAGCGTAATATCGTCGAATAATCGTGAAAAGCACGATATGGGTGATCAAAATGGTATGCAAATAAGCAGAAAAAAGGTCTAAAATATAGACAGGTCAGTGTGGTGAAATGGGGATGCAATGTGATATCATAAAGCTCATGGGAAAAAGGTGAAGAGCACGGGACAGTCTCCCCCAAGCCAGTATGAAGCATATCTCTAAACAATAAAGTGTGTATGATCAGGGCTCAAGTGTGATTGGGGTGTTAGTGGAAAGATTGGAGCTAAGTGTGGGCATGTGGGTAAAATGATAATATGCGAGGCGATTGAGCGAAGAGGAAATTTATTAAAGAAACCTAAATCCTAATACGTTCCTACCTCTACCGAGAGGAGACGTGATTATTCAAATGCTACACTCGAAAGCAAATAAAATATCTACATTACTAGATTAGGATACACCTGTTCGAAAGACGGATCTCAGATCTTTATTAGGGCATGAATTTGTTCCTTATGCAACTTTTATGGCTCAGCAAGTAACTTTACTCCACGAATGTCATCGGACCCTAGTAACGTGGCTCCTAGCATTCCCTGAAGGCGTCCACCTGTAACCTGCAGGGTGTTGAGTATTGACGTCTTCCTACTTGGTTTTGATGATGAGCAAACATAAATACTTGTGACTAATCCCCTTCATGCAGTTATTTCATTGCCTAATCATTTTAGGGTTATTTAGTACCGACCCCCTGTGTTTTCTCCGAAATTAGCAACACCCCCTTATGGTTTCAATAATTAGTAAGACCCCCCTATGGCACCCAATTTTGGACCACCCTCCCCCTGTTTAGGGGGGTCTTCCTATAGGCGGGGGAGTCCAAATTGGATACAATAGGGGGGTCTTACTAATTATTGAAACCATAGGGGGGTGTTGCTAATTTCGGAGAAAACATAGGGGGTCTGTACTAAATAACCCATCATTTTATGAAGATCTAATAGCAATGAATGACAATCAAGCCCAATAAATGACAATCAAACATTAATCAAGCTCAAAGAGTCGATTGGGTGATCAAGATAAAGATAAAAGCTTCAAAGACTTCAAGTTCAATCAAGAGAAAGGAAAGAAGCTTCAACTCATTGTAAATCTTTTCATTCGTATATTTTCTTTCTCTTAGAATGTAGTCTTGAAGTAGAATTATCTTGGAGCACTCACACATCACTCATTCTATCCTAGGAATCCATTAGAATCCATTTCCTAGGACTTCAATTCATAACCCTTAGATGTGCATTCTGTTTGATTGACAGCCGACTAATGCTCAAAAGTCAGGCGACTGTCTCTTGACAGGCACCTGTATTTTGTTCTTTAGTCGCCTAAAATGCTCACACTTTTGATAACATAACTTGGGTTTTCTTTGTTCAAATCTAACAGGTGATTGTTGTACAAATTACATGCACCTATCAAGTTGCAGGTGCATGTGACTTATTAGTCAGTCGCCTGTTTCATCGTGCCCAAGTTATCCAGTTTTGTCAACTTACGTACTTGTGCTTTCAGGCACTGTTTGTTGGATTTACAGGCGCCTGCCCATGACACAGGCGCCAGTCAGTTCCTCTATAGTTGCATATCCAGCCCTTGCCTTACTTCTTAATTTTATCAAGTTACACACTTGTGCACACAGGCGCTGAACGTTGGTTTCACAGTCGCCTGCCCATGGCATAGGTTCCTGTGTATACTACATCAGACACATGTCCTTGCTTCCCAGAATTCTTGAGTTTTGGAACTTTCGCAATTTGCCACTCAGACGCCTGCCGAAGGGTTATCAGGCGCCTGCTGGATTTCAGGTGCCTGTCTAACCTTAATCAGTTGCATGTCCTAAGTGGTAAGTTACTATTTGAATTCTCTCTAACCCTCTGATGCAGTGAAGCAGGTGACTATCGTCTCTTCATCAATCGCCTGTCCTTGCTGTTAAATTAATCTGTTGGTTGTTTTCACACAGATTTTGGGAGGGCTTTTGGGTAATTGTTTGAGGGCTTTGAGAGAACATATAAAGAGGTCATCTATTGTTCCATTGGAACTCTCTTAGACATTCTTGCATTTATCTCTCAAGATCAAGTGATCAAGCTTTCATTCTTTCATTCCAAAGACCTAAATCTCAAATCCAATCTTGTCTTCTAACTAGAATCAACTCTCATCCTCTAGATTTGGTGAAGACAAGTGCAAGGGCTATTCTCGTTTCCCAAAAGAGATCTACACACTCCTCATTCTTTCTCTTTCAAGTTTTACTTCAAGGCATATGTGATTTGTAAGTGTGTAATTTCAATTTCATAACTTTCATAATTGGTTTTTGCTCTCGGTTGTGAGAGTGTTTGCTTGATCCCAGGTAATGTGATTCAAGGTCATCAATATTTTGTATAGATTACACTTGTAAGGTTGCTACAAGTGGGTCGGAAGGAAAACTCAAGTTAGGATTTTAGTTTAAGTATCTGGGTGGTATCCCAGGTGGTAGGGACATAGGATTACCATGAACAAGTCGGGTTTGACTTGGTTAATCCGAATCCTTGAAATATTTTGTGTTTGCTTGTTCTTATTGTTGTTTCTTTATAATTCCGCATCTTTTTTGGTTAAGATTTTAATTAGGCGTTAATTCCTATTTAATATTATAAACACAATTCAACCTCCCTTTTAGTATTTTCCTCATAGCACACACGATTAGTATTAGAGCGCAAGGTTATAGTTATGGCATCCAACAAAAATAACAATGTTCCTCTACCTACTTCCTACAACAATCATGATCGTGAAAGTGCTTCTTGCATCTTTGAAGGCCAATCTACAGTTCGTCCTCCGCGCTTCAATGTCACGAATTTCGGCTATTGGAAGTGTCGAATGGTGACATTCCTTAGGAATTCTTCTTTATGGAGAATCCTTCACAAGGAATACATAGAGCCTACGGAAGAGGATTACGACAAATGGACAACCGTCGAGAAGTCCGCAGAGGTGAACAACGCCAAGGCAATGAACGCTCTTCATTGTGCTTTGGAGCTCGATGAGTTCAATAAGATATACATAAGTAAGAATGCACATCAAATTTGGAATCATCTCATTTATAGGCTCATATTTTACACTTTATTTCTGCATATTTCCATGCCATTTCGATTGCTCATATCGCGATTTTCACGATTATTTGACGATGTTTCGATACTTTTCGCTATTTCTTGTTTTTCGTCTGATTTCAGGAGATATGTAGCAATCGGGTGAAATTTGGAGCCTATATGACTTGCACGGGTGCCGGAGAATCACCCTTGATTATATTGGAGAGTTAACGGCGCTGGAAGATGATTGAAAGAAGAAGGACGCCGAAGGAATCGATGAGGAAGTGAGGAGGAGAAGAAATGAGCTCTGAAACAGGCCACTCGGCCAAGTAAGGCAGCTCACTCAGTCGAGTGAAGTTGCCTACTCGGCCGAGCAAAACTGACAAGATAACATCTGCCAGCCTGAGTACCACAACGTACTGGGTCGAGTGGTGAATTCCACTCGGCCGAGTAAGAACTCCACTCGCCCGAGTGGAGGCCAAGATTTCGAAGAGATCCAGGCCCGACTTCTCTGTTTTTTGGGATGATATGCAGACTGTCATACTCGGTCGGGTAGAATTCTCACTTAGTCGAGTAAGATTCCCACTCGGCCGAGTAGCGCAGACACCCAGTCGAGAAAACTAGGGTTTCTAGTAGCGCAGGGGTAGTTTGGTCTGTGTTTTTTGGTTCTTTTGGGCATCTATTTAAGCCCAGTTTTGTCTCTAGCCCTAGGAGAGACTAGATAGACTTCTTAGAACTATTTTCCTTAGTTTCTAATCATAGTTTAGCTTTTGTTTTGGTGAGAGATTGAAGATTGGATCTTACTTTCTATTGAAAGCTTCTTTGGTGACATTGGTTTGTCTTAATCTCTTGCAAGTTTTGATTTTTATGCTATATCTCTTATTGAATCTTGATTGCATGATGAATTCTGTTGTTGATCTTGTCTCTATAGATTTCTAATATGCATTGTGAGTAGTTCCTTTGCTCTAGGGCAAAGGGATGAACCCTATGGATCTAATGTTTGAATTGGGATATCTATTGAATTGCCATGCTATTAGGCTTGTTGGAAAGGTTAGATCTTGGTTCATTTAATGAGAATAGATAAGGATTTCTCTAGGATCTCGTGAGCTCGACAGAGGATCTTGATCTATGGAAAGCCCTAGATATTCGATTTAGGTTTACAATCGAAATTCCCTAGATTTGGTGCGTGAAAGCGACTAAAGCTAGCATTTTTATTGTTTTCCTATACTCATACTCATTGCACGAAGGTGAACGAGTATGTGTTATCATGATCTAGATCCGAACTCAAGTTGCATGACAGCGAGCGTGAGTTGGGATTGGACATAATTGCCGATCTTAATGCTAGGGGTTTGAGTTAGGTTTGCGCGACATCGAGGCTTTAATTTAGATATACCTATAAAAGCGCTACAGCATGAGTGGGTTCTCCATAGAGTTGCGACAAGTTTACCTTAAACCAAGTTTGATTGCATGGTTGTTCATAACTCACGTTGATAACTTGAAAATCCATAGTGGGGATTCCCTAGCCCTAGACGACTTTATTATATTGAATTTGCATTAATACTCGAACGATTGTTACACCATCCATTCTTAAACGATTTTCTATCAAATAGATTAATAATTGAAATAGAGTACCATCATTCGTCCTTCCTGTGATTCGATACCCGCTTGCCACTTAACCGTGCACTTGAAGTAAAGCTACATTCTTTTTCGGGTGTATATCCGGGAGCGATCAAGTTTTTGGCGTCGTTGCCGGGGAGGCGACGGTTTTTTATTTTCCTTACCTAGCTATTTTTATTTTTTTATTTTCTTTTATTCCTCTATTGCGCTAACAAATCTTTCTAGTTTCTCTTTTTCTGTGCATGAACATGAGATCGAAGGCATCCGAAGAAGACATATTATTTGATCATGAGATCAAGCGCACGAAAAGGAAACTGAGAGCAGAAAAGAGATCAATTATAGAGGAGAATCAAATGGCGGAGGAAACTAGAGATGAACGATTACGATGGACCGCTAGGCTTGTTTCCATCCGGGATAGGCTACCCCGAACAATTCGGCTACTACATCGTCCATACTTATGCCGAAGTTGGTGACCGAAAAGAACTTTGAACTGAAGACGGGAATAATTGTACCGATGCAACAAGACCCCTTCCATGAGAATTCTCAAGAGAACCTGCATTATCACCTACAAATGTTCTTGGCAAAGTGCGACACTTTTTAGATGCCGAATGTGCTGCAGGATGCTATCCGGTTGTGTCTCTTCCCTTTCACTCTACGTAATAAAGATTTATATTGGCTAAGGACGCACGCTCATGGGACATTCACTATTTGGGATGAGCTAGCGAGCACGTTCGTCAACAAATTTTACCCACCGTCCAAGACCATGAAGATAAGAAACTCTTTGATGTCTTTCAAGCAAGGGTCCCAAGAGTCTCTCTATGAAGCGTGGGAGCGGTTTAAAGATCTCCTACATCAATGCCCCCTCCATAGCATATATGATTGGGATCTTGTGACAGTTTCTACAATGGATTGCGGCCGGACACAAAGATGATAATTGACGCCATGGCCAATGGAGCTATTCTATCAAAAACACTAGAGGATGCCATGGCATTGCTAGAGGAGATGGAATCCAACAGTCAATAATGGGCCGACGAGAGAGGCCAATCATCATCATCTTCGAAGCCGACAAGTATCTATGAAGTAAAGGCAGTGGCGGAGTTGACCACGAAGTTTCACTCTCTCTCCAAAGTTGTAGAGAGGATTGGAAAGAGGATGTGCGAGTCATATGGAGTGCCCAATACGCCGACATTCGGAGGGAGCATGAGTGATTGGCAAGACAAAGGCCAAGTTATGTATTTTGGGAGCGAGCAAAATGAAGGAGCCATGGAGCAAGTGCAATACGTTGCCAGTGGGGGTAACAATGGTTACTGGGTGAACTCGGCTACCAAGGGTCACCCCGGATTTTCATATGCCAACAATGAGGGAGACTTGACTCCCCCTCATCAACAACCACCACCTCAACAACAATAAGCCCGACCCCCCTTAACAATAACAACCGTAACATCGAAGGCCGCCCCAACAACAATAATATGAACAAAGGCAACAAGTGGGGGCCTTATAGACCCCCAAGATATAATCAAGGATGGAGACCACAAAACCCACCGCTAGCACCAACAAGATCCGAGCATGAAGCTAGAGTTGAGGAGTTCATGGCCGAGCAAAAGAAGATCAATGCAAAATTGACAGCGGGCCAAGATTCTCTCAATACTATTATGGCACAATTGGCGAAGTAAATCACCTTGCACAACAATGCTCAACAACAATTGTCGGCTCAACCGGAGCAAAACCCGAGGAGTAACACCGGCCGCATCAATGCGGTAGTGTCGGTGACTATGAGAGGCAGAAAGGATACCACTCTCACTATGGTTCAAGCTAAAAGCCCAAGGGAGGAAATTCCGGTTGAAAAGGAGCAAATTAATGAAGAAGAGAGCCCCAAGATGGTAAATAACAAAGAAAAATCTGAAGCGGATGAACCTCAAAAGGAGAGAATCTACATGCCATCCATACCGTTTCCACAACGGTTGGCGAAGGCCAAGATGGAAAAGAAGTTTGTCAAATTTCTAGAGTACTTGTGAGGGGTTAGCCTAAACATCCCGTTCTTGGATGCGATAATTGAAATCTCGACATACGCCAAATTCCTCAAGGATTTAATCACGGGGAATAAACGAACAAAGAAGATCATGCTAGCCGAGCAAGGAACTTGGTTCGGCGACAAGGAGAAGCTGCCAAAGAAAATGAAAGACCCCGGAAGTTTTCAGATTCCATGCACCCTTGGCAGAGTCCCCCCCAAAAAGCTTTGGTAGACTTGGGAGCAAGTGTAAGAATAATGCCGCTCACTATGTTTAAGAAGCTCAACACATGAAACGACCTCAAAGCCACTGATATGAAGATCCAACTCACTGATAGGCGAGTTACTAGGCCAATGGGGATTGTCGAGAACGTGCCCCTTCAAATACCGGGAGGTCTTTGGGTACCAAGAGACTTCGTCGTCATGGACAAAAAAGCGGAGGGTGATACGTCACTCATACTTGGACGCCCCTTCTTATGCACTGCCAGAGTCATAATGAATGTGAGAGAAGGAACGTTGTCTCTCAACGTTGGCAACATCGTGGTTGAATTCGATCTTACCAAGACAATGAAGCAAAGACATTGGCTGGAAGAAGCGGACTATGTGGACCTCCTTGATAAGGTAATAGATGAAGCCATGCCTTATGCCGTGGGATTCTTACACACGGAGAGCATTGATGGAGTCCCAAATACCGAGGACGATACTACAATTGAAGACCCGTCAGATCCTCTCATCGAAGAAGTGACCAAGCTCACCGAGAAAGAGAAGGACGTCGCTGATGTCGTAAGAACTAGAGAGCTCTGAAAGATCTCTACGGTGAGGCATATGGAGAAAGCATCACTGGCAAACACATCTCCACTGCCAGGAAAGAAAAAGGATACGAGAACACAAGCTTGGAGAAGTCATCCCTCAACACAATTAGAGATGAGACGCACACTGGGGAGGCCAAAGAAGAGCTAATGCTACATCTGAATCCTCACGGCCTTGCCGTGAAATTTGACATGCGCATCTCCTATGCACCGAACATCATGTGATAAACACTAAATCTTAGTGGTCGAGCTCAAGACCTTAAACAAGTGCTTGTCAGGAGGCAACCCAACGGTTCTATCTTAGTTTTTAGTTGAATTTTACTTTCATTTTTGTTTTAGATCTTTATTAGTCTATAGAATCAAGAGTCTAGGAAGAATCTGACAACGTGCTACATTTTTAATTTCAGGAAGAAGATGATATGAGTCTATATGAATGGAGGATGACCATCGCAATGGAGAGATGCGTTTAACTGCCAAAGGAAGGAAGAAACTGACGGGAAAGCGCCGCAAAACAGAGAGTCTGGAGCTGAAAAGAGAACCCCACTTGGTCGAGTGCCTTTGTCTACTCGGCCGAGTGAAGACTCTACTCAACCGAGTTGGGTACTATACATGGAAGTCTCAAAATCCCTCTTTGGAAATTATATGCCACTCGGTCGAGTGACTTTGTCACTCGCCCGAGTGAATTTGACACCATAAGCTCTTTAATTGCTCTGTAAGACCTGTTTACTCGGCCAAGTAGCTTAGCTCACTCGACCGAGTGACTATTTCTACTCGGCCGAGTAGGAGCTTGTAACAGATAATTCAAAAAACCCCTTCTCTGTTTTTAATTGTGACTCGACCGAGTGATAATCGTCACTCGGCCAAGTGACTCAAATTGACTCAGCCCTATAATAATCGGGATTTTAAAATCCCCAAATTCCCAAACTCCTCTCTCTCTCCCCCCTCCCGGTACGACCGAAAATCCCCTCCACTCTCCCGAGCCGCCGCCGACTTGCCTGAGTGATGCGACCACCGCTGTCGATGGAGCATCCTCTGTCGCTGCCCCTCTCCCTGCCGGCTGGCGATCGCTCGACCTGCAACCCAAAAACTACCCCCTTTCTCCTTCTTCCCATTTTGTAAGCCCAATTCACCCCGGATCCCCAAATTGAACACTATTTATTCCTATTTCTCTGGATCAACCCCTCAATTATGTGATATTCATTGCTAATCCATTGTTTTTGTGCTTCAGGATAGCTTGGGGGAGATCCCGCGCGGATTTGGAGTTACAGGAGAAGCATCTTTTCTTCAGGTTGCTTACGAGGAGTTGCATCGTTCTTGGTACACTCGTTCCCGATTTTATTTTAAGCACGTTGTGATTATCTACGCATTTCACGGTACCACGATGCCCCCACGCACTAGGTCTCATGCGCGGTAGCCCGCTTCTAAGTGGAAGAGGAACGACAACCCCGGTCCTTCTTCTGCTAGAACAGACTCCCCGCATACTAGCGATCCACCTCCCACACTCCCGACACCCACTTCACGCATTCCACCACCACCAGCACAGCCTGCCATAGTGATTGACATGGTTGGGATCACTTTCAGAGATGATGCACACCGCGTCAAATTTGAGAGGCTCTCCCAGCGCTCGATCGTACCCTCTAGGTTCACACACACAGATGACCTTGATCGCCTAGGGGTGTATGATCCTGTCAAAACAATGATGTTAGGATCGAATGAAGAGGAGAGACTTACGTTCGCGTACGTGGCACCGTAGTCTCTGAACTTCGCCATCGGATTCGCCACAACGGTCGGAACTTTGTCACGGAGGATCGAAGCAGTGTTTCACTGTCTAAATCTCTATTTAGAAGAAGAATTTAATGGAAAGGGAGAAGAAGAACATAAGTTGCCTTATGCAAACTTATGGCATGGATGGAATGGTGTAAAAGCCTTACCCTTGGGTCCTATTTATAGACTTTCGGGGTAGTTATTGTAGGAAATAACTACATATAAGCTTATTAGCCTATATTAGCCCTTTTACTTATCCTCTTCTTCATTCACTATCAAGTGCCTTTATGCACTTATAAAGTGACTTTTTCCACTTATCGAGTGGTCCTTTTCACACGAGAAAAGGTTCCATTCGTGCACGCGACATCTGAGGTCTATAGACCCTCATACATCCCCTCATGGGTGTATACATGTCGTCCATATCCAACATCTCCCACTCACACTTGAGGGGATTGTAAGAAAACATATTTTCCTTTAGTTCTTCTGTTTATCATACCGAGAAATAGACCGTGTGACCGTCATGCGTATAGGGTCCGCCGTTGTGCACTTGTTAGAGATACACAACACTCCTCGAGGTGCAAAGTTGAGTAGATCAACGCATGCTTTACCCTAGATTATTTCTTCACATTTCTTATACTTTATATTCTATAATTGAATCCCATCTGGATTACAATTGGCTGGCCAGCTTTGAATCTCTAAAGTTCAAATGTGAATATGAAATTAATCTTCCTCTTCTTGTGATCCTTTCGATCTTGACTTGACTCGCTTTTCTAACATGCCCCGTCGGACCGAATTTACCATAGTCCATAAGCAACATGCTAAGATAGCGATCACCCAGTCAAATCTAAAGGAACCAATTAGAGTCCATAAGGGTAAGAAGTTATGACCCATGTGGTCTTTGGGTCTCACATAATAGTAAAAACAATTACTATTCTAAACCAATGGTCAAATGCATACGTAGTATGAATACGTATTACAACATCACTCCTTTCCCAGGGAGCGTATGTCTTATTGATGTTGTACGGATGATGGTCAGACACCACAATGTCTGACTTTGAGTCCCTTTTACTACTCATTGATTTCCTGGACCCACATCTCGCATAAGACAGATAAGATTTCAAAAATCTTCTTAGATCTTTTGTAAGCATCCATATGATGCAGATCTTTCATACGACCATTTTGTTTAAGTCACGACTCTAAATCATCCATCTGATGATTTTGACTTTAAACAGGTCTCATCTTTATCTTATCCGTCTGATAGAATAAAGGGGGTTGCTCATGTAAGAGAGCCAACCTCAATTTGTCCGACATACATAAAAAACAGCTGAGATTAAAAGAAATGTACACAAACATTTTCAAGAAACTCTTATGCAATATTGAAAAGAACTTATTCTTTTATTAAATTTGATCTTTCATAGACATGGGAATTTACACTGGTACAACTCAGCTCTTACGCTATCCTTGAGATGATAAGTGTTTGTAAAACACATCTCTGGGGATCGCCTTCGTAAGCGGATATGCGATCATCTCATGTGTAGATATGTACCTAATGTCTACCTTCTTGGTCTTATCATAGTCTTTTGCAAATTTGTAGAGGATATCAATGTGTTTGGTCTTACAATGGAATTTTGGATCTTTGACATAGGCTATAGATGCTTGACTGTCACTGTGTATTGGTACAGCACCTGAGTCACTTGCATCAATTAGCCTGTCTAAGATCTTCCTAAGCCAAACAGCTTCTTGGACTGCCATGCTAAATGCTACAAACTCGGCTTCCATAGTTGAAAGTGCGATGCATGATTGTTTCTTGCTACTCCAGGATATTGCACCAGATCCGAGTAGAAAAACTTATCCTGAGGTCGATCGTCGCTCATCGAGATCACCCGCCCAATCAGCATCAGTGTAGTCTTCGAGCCTCAAGGCATCTCCTTGATAGCATAAAGCATAGTCTACAGTTCCTTTAAGATACCGCATTATCCTCTTAACCGCTTTCCAGTGTACTTGCCCTGGATTGGATTGGTAACGACTTACCATTCCAACGGCAAAACAGATGTCCGGTCTTGTACACATCATAGCGTACATTAGACTACCAACTGCACTGGAATATGGAACTTTTTCCATAATTTCCTTTTCCTTTTGGTTATTTGGACACGATTTCAGACATAAATTATCGCATTTGCTTATAGGAGTATCAATGGACTTGCAGTCCTGCATATTAAAACGTTCTAGAACCTTCTTTATATAAGTCTCTTGTTAAAGAGAGAGAAGTTTCTTCGAACGATTCCTTGAAATCTTAACTCCAAGGATATATGCGGCTTCTCCCATGTCTTTCATCTCAAAAACTGATGAAAGCCAAGCCTTGATATCCATCACAAAGTCCTTGTCATTTCCGGCTATTAAAATGTCATCTACATATAAAGACATAATAACATACTTGCTCTTAATCCTCTTGATATATACACAGTTATCTTCATCAAGCAAGGAAAAACCATTTGATAAGACAAATTCTTGAAATCGTATATACCATTGCCTAGATGATTGTTTAAGACCATATATGGACTTACGAAGTTTACAAACCTTATGTTCGTTTCCTTCTTTTACAAACCCTGTTGGTTGTTCCATATAGATCTCCTCGTCCAATTCTCCATTGAGAAAGGCAGTCTTTACATCCATTTGATGTAATTCGAGGTCTAAGCAAGCTACTATAGCCAGAATCAATCGAATCGAGGTAAAACGCACAACAGGTGAGAAGGTCTCTTCGTAGTCTATCCCTTCCTGTTGCGTAAAACCTTTTGCGACAAGGCGAGCTTTATATCTGTCTATAGAGCCATCAGGCTTATGCTTGATCTTGAGAACCCATTTGTTCCCAATAGCTTTACGTCCTCTGGGTAAGTCAACCAAGTCCCAGACTTGGTTAACTTTCATGGATTCTAATTCATCCTTCATCGCGTCTATCCATTTGTCTTTTGCAGGGCATGATACGGCCTGTTTGAAAGTACCAGGCTCGTCATCTTCTTGTAGTAAAGTCATAAAGGTTTGTGGGAATTCATCCTCAAATCTTAGAGGAGCCAACATTGTACGACTACTACGTCGTATTTGAGATTCTTCAAGTCCTTGTTGACTCGAATTTAGATCAATTCTAATATCACTCCCACTTGGAATGTAGTTAGAAATGCTACCACTTGGATCATTATTCCAGTATGGAATAGGATTCGCATCATTCGTATCATCCATTGGTGAAGGTTGAAACGTATTTTCGTCTTCACCAAGAATTCTCCCACTCGAATGAGGTAATCCTTCTTGATCATAAATCTCAAACAGAGATAAGTCCCGACTTATCTCGCCATGTCTTGGAAACTCGTTTTTCAAGAAAGTGACATCCCTCGACTCAAATTCAATTAGTCCTCTATTGTCTTCCTGACCAATGAAAACATAACCTTTGGAGTTTTCTGCATATCGTATAAAGATACATTTCATCCCCCCTTGGCCCAAGTTTGCCATACTTATGGGAGGAAATATGTGCATAGGATGCACATCCCCAAGGTTTTAAAATGCTTAAGTCAGGAGACCTTTGGTTCCACAACTCATAAGGAGTGGAGCTAACTGATTTCGAGGGTACGTGGTTTAAAATGAAAGCGGCCGTCAATAATGCATCACTCCAAAAGGTGATTGGTAAGTTGGCTTTCGCCATTATTGAACGGACCATTTCCATTAAAGTCCTATTCCTCCTTTCTGCCACACTATTTTGTTGCGGAGTATAAGGCATAGTTACCTGATGAACAATGCCTTTTTCATCACAAAGTTCCTTAAAACTTATTGATTGGTATTCACCGCCTCTATCGGTTCGCAAGACCTTAATCTTGCCATCTAATTGATTTTCCACCAAACTCATATAGATTTTAAAGCAGGTTAATGCTTCACTTTTGTGGGATATCAAATAGATATATCTGAATCGGGTGAAGTCATCAATAAAAGTGATGAAGTAGGACTTCCCGCGTCTTGTCTTGACATTCATCGGACCACATATGTCCGAATGGATGAGCTGTAATGGAATCTCGGCCCTTGTGCCGGTTCCAAATGGCTTGCGACAAGATTTCCCTACAAGGCAATGTTCGCAAGTCGACATTTCGACCTTTGAAACATTGGATAAAAGGCCACGTTTGGCAAGTCTATCCATTCGTGTTGGTCCAATGTGACCAAGCCTTGCATGCCAATAAATTACATCTGAATCATAATTTGATGAATTTGCAACAATGAAATTTTCATTATAAAATGAGGAATCATACATTGTATTTAATACAACAAATCCTTTGAAAACAAACCCAGAACCAATTAAAGAATTATTACAAGACAAGTCCACTTTACAACTATGAAAGCACCAACTATAACCAAGACGCATTAAAACGACTACAGATATAATATTCCTTCGAATATCCGGAGCGAAGAGAACATCATGAAGTAGGATAGTGCGGCCGTTGTCCAAGAAGAGCTTGCACGTCCAAACGCCTTTCACTTCAACACGTGTGTTGTTCCCTACATAGATCCACTTCGTTCCTTGGGGTATCCGGTGATACTCCACGAATGACTGTTTGTCCCTTGCTATGTGGTCGGTGGCACCTGAATCAATTATCCAAAAAGGATTAGATTCTACAAGAAATATTGAACTAGAAATACATATGTAACTAGTATTATTACAAGTTACCTCGTCACCTCCACTCGTACATGAACGAGCATAATGACCTAACTTGTTGCACTTGAAACACTTGATCTTCTTCAAGTCCTTCTTCTTGTGCCATTTCTTGTGCCTACCCTTATGTTTGGGTTTCTTGGTAGACTCTGGTTGCTTATTACGTTTATTTGTAAACTTCAGACGATTTTTTCGTTTCTTTCCCCCGTGTGAGGAACTAGCAACCATGTGTACTTCTGCACTTGGCTTGGCGGCCGCAAGCCGCTCTTCCTCTAACTCGAGGTGCTTAGAAACATCGTTGAAGTTCTTGATGCTCTCATTATGAGTGAGATGCATCTTCATTTGGTCCCACCCATTTGGTAGGGAACGTATGACTGCTTGGATTTGTTTCTCATCAGTAAGCACATGACCTTTATCCTTTAACTCTGAGATGAGATTCGCCATATGTCGCAAATGCTTCCCCATGGAATGATCTGGACGTTTCTTGTACGAATCGAATCTTATAGTTAAAGAACGAAGTTTGGACACCGAGGTGCCACCAAACTTCTCCTCTAGCTTGGACCATATGTCCATGGCTAGGTCATGCTCTCGGAAGATCCGCATTATGTCGTCTTCCATACTTGATAGCAACGTAATGCGAGCAATCTTGTTCTTCCGAGACCAAGCATCAAAAGCTTCCTTGTCTCTTCTGTGTTGGGCCGTAGTGCCCAATTCAGGTTCAATCATTATGTTCTTTAGAGTTTCGAGCACATCTTGCTCCTCTAGAACATATTGTATCTTTATGGACCATAGTTTGTGTCACGACCCGCTTCCCTAAAATGGAGGCGAGACGTGAAAAGGTCCGCACGGGAGTGGAGCTATGAAGCCCCAAACCCGATAAGCGTCAATAATACATAAGCAGGTCCCTGTAACCACAACGGAATAACAATAATAACACAAGGAGAGACTGAAGTAAAATTCACATCTCATAAATTGTCCAACACCAACATAAGTCCAACATCCAGAAAAGCCACCAGGCTAAAAGAAAAGAGTCCAAGGCCCAGAACAAGGCCAACAAAAGCGACGACATAACAAAGTATAGGTGCTACGCACCGATAACAAAACAACTGTCAAACAAAAGTAAAACACAACGAAGACACTAGGACTGGTCCCCAGTGTCCACGTACTCCCCGTCAAACACAAGCTCGGGCTCGGCGTCAGTAAACACCTCGTCCTCAACAAGGTACTCAGGCTCAGGATCTAACATGGGTCACCCAAAAGAGTAAAGGGGGCACATGTCAGCAAGTCTAAAAGACTTGGGCAAGGAAACTGAAAGTAAGGCAACTAGCAACCTAGCAGTTTAGTATGCATGACATGGCAGTTATAACATGAGTGAACAATTTAAGACATGGCAAGACAATTTGTACAAGGGAACGATCATCGGGACAAGACAAGACAAGACAAGACAAGAGTAGACACGCTACTATCAATCTCAATCAATTCACATTGTTTGCGGGTGTTTACGCCCTTCGCTGAATGGTACAACATTCAGACCGATCGGCACTAAACACAAATCACGTTTCACGGTTGTTTTGTAGATGTTTACGCCCTTCGCTGAATGGTACAACATTCAGACCGATCGGCACTAAACACAAATCATGTTTCACGGTTGTTTTGTAGATGTTTACGCCCTTCGCTGAATGGTACAACATTTAGACCGATCGGCACTAAACACTACCCCATCCCAAAGAGTTTACGCCTTACAACTGCAGTTGTTGATCAAACAGACCCCTAGTTGCCTGGCCGCTTAACCCTTACCCCATCCCGCAATAAACAAGCCAGGGTCCCTGAACATGAGCCCAGCAAGTGAGCCAGGGTTGCCCCGCACGGGAGCTTGTTTCTTAGTTCACAATTCAATATATCGAGCGTTGGGGTTAGCAACTCATTATGCTCGCTTCTGGTCACGAGCCAGGAACACAAGTATTGTAGCGATGCTACGCAATCACGGGATCACCAAAAGAATGCAATGACATGACATTTAAATTGCGTACCGTCAATGGAAAGTAAACATGACATGGTAATTGTGCAACATGCTAAATGTCAGAACTAGCTTCGTTGTCAAGCTAGTTCCCCAATTTGCGCCTAGGCGAGTATCATTTCGTCGCCTAGCCTCTTTTACGCCTACAACAAGCAAATGGCCTAAAACATGGCCTAAACCCTAAGTGGCAAGTTTCACTTGCCTAGCACCGGGGATGATGACCACTTCGTCACACGGACGCCAATCTACGGGGAAATCGCGGTTTTGGGGGAACAATCATCAAATAACATGAAATTATATTAGGGTTTCATAAAAATATAAATAGGTTAAGAAAACAACGGTAGATCGATTTCTTACCAAGAGGAGACGGAAGAAACACTCCGGGGAACCCTAGGATCAGATCTGGAAAAGATTGGAGAAGTTTGGGAGAATTAGGGGTTTGGGGGTTTTGGGGATTTAGATGGATTTGGTGAGATTTTGGGGAAGATGAGAGGTAGATAGAGTGGAAGGATGGTTTGGATGATGATTCTAGGGCTTGGAATGAAGAAATGAAGCTTGTAGGAAGATGGGGGCTCAAGGGGGAAGATTTTAGGGTTTTGGGTCGTGTTGAGGAAGGAGAAATCGTTTGGGTTGGGTTTAAATAGGTTGGGCTGGCGGCTGCCCAGAAATTAGGGTTTTAACACTGGTTAGTCGGTCAAAGAGCAACCACTGACCGACTAGTTTGGCAACTAGTCGGTCGGTCGACCAACGCAGACCGACTAAGTGCAAACAGTAACTCCTGAACGAAAATAGGATTCTAGAGTTAGTCGGTCCATGAACAAATACTGACCGACTAGTTTATCATCTAGTCGGTCGATGAACGTTCTTAGACCGACTAAGAGTAAACAGTAACTCAACTAAAATTAAGATGATGAGTTAGTCGGTTAAAGAAGCATTGCCGACCGACTAGTTTGCAACCTAGTCGGTCAACCAACGTTCTTAGACCGACTAACGATAAACAGTAACTCCTGGGAAATTTAGAAAGCTAACTAGTCGGTCCAAGAAAGATTGCCGACCGACTGGATCGTCATCTAGTCGGTCGGTGCCCCTTCTTATACCGGCTAATGAGCACAAAAAGTTCCGATACGGAGCGCGGGGCCCCGGGATCAATTCCTAAGACTCCTAGGCTTGATCTAATAGTAAGATACGACCGTTATGAATTCCGTCACGAGTGACACACTTCGAAATCGACGATCCTAAGGAAGAAACGAGAAAATACGACGAATCGATCGAAAATGAAAGCTACGGAGACGAAAACCACACACGAGGAGAAAATCCACCAAAACATATATTATATTATAATAAATCCAGATACATGAAAAGCAGTCGTTTCATCCTCCCCAACTTAAGAAAAATTCCGTCCTCGGAATTTCCAAATACTCACGAGTCCGGAAACAAAAGTGGGAAACGCTCTCGCATCTCATCCTCATTCTCCCAAGTAGACTCTCCAGGTGAGCCGTGTCGCCACATCACCCTCACAAGATTGACAATCTTGTTCCGAATCGATTTCTGACGTCTGTCCAGAATCTGCACTGGATGCTGGTCATACGTCATATCGGGGCGAACGGTAATCTCCGAAAAATCCACCGCATGAGACGGATCGCTAATGTATCGACGAAGCTGCGACACATGGAAAACATTGTGAACTCCTTCCAAAGATGGCGGCAAGGCCAAGCGATAAGCTACCTCGCCAACCCTCTCCAAAACGTCAAACGGTCCAATGTATCGCGGGCTCAACTTTCCACGCTTCCCGAAATGAATCACACCACGATTCGGGGAAATCTTCAAGAACACATGGTCGCCCGGCTGAAATTCCAAAGGACGACGTTTAGCATCCGCCCAATGCTTAAAACGGTCCTGAGCAATTCTCAACCTCTCCCGAATATTCCTGACGATACCCACGGCCTCCACGATCATCTCAGGTCCCAACAACTCCCGATCACCAACGTCATCCCAACTCAATGGCGATCAACATTTCCTCCCATAAAGAGCGGTGAAAGGCGCCATGCCAATACTCGCCTGGAAGCTGTTGTTGTAAGAGAACTCCACCAAATGTAGATGGTCCTCCCACGAACCCTTGAAATCCAACATGCACGCCCTCAGCATGTCTTCCAAAATCTGAATCGTCCTCTCGGACTGGCCATCCGTCTGCGGATGGTACGCCGTGCTGAAACTCAGACGCGTACCCAAGCTCTTCTGCAAACTCTGCCAGAACTGAGATGTGAACCTCGTGTCTCTGTCAGACACGATACTCACGGGGACTCCATGAAGTCGCACAACCTCCTGCACGATTCACGTTACATCACTATCCAAACTAGGAAAAGGACATAAAACGGAGAGTAAAAGAATTTTACCTCCATATATCTCCTTGCTAGCGCCTCAGTGGACTGTCCCACTCGGAACGGAATGAAGTGCGCAGATTTGGTCAATCGATCTACGATCACCCAAATCGCGTCATTCTGCTTCGGACTCCGAGGTAGTCCAGTCACGAAATCCATAGTGATGTGTTGCCATTTCCACTCCGGAATCGGAAGTGGTTGTAGCAACCCGGCCGTACGCTGATGCTCCGCCTTCACTTGCTGGCAAACCAAGCACTTGGCTACACTCCGAGCCACACTCCTCTTCATACCATGCCACAAATAATTCAGACGAAGATCCTGCTACATCTTGGTGCCACCAGGATGCACAGAATACGGCGAACTGTGTGCCTCCACCATCAGCTCCTCTCTAATATCCCCAGCTGGCACACACAACCTGGCTCCGAACCTCAGCGAGCCATCCTCATGAATCAAATAGTCAGTCCGCAGACCGGCTTCCACCTGCTCCCGAATCTTCACCAACTTCGGATCCTCAGCCTGGCCAGCCTTAATCCGATCCACGATCGTCGACTGTACCTGCATGTACATCAACGAAGAAGCCTCCCCAGGAAGAACAATCTCCACGCCAGTCTCGCAAACATCCTGCTGCAATCTCCACTGCGAGGTCAAAACCATCACCGCAGGAAGCCTACTCAAAGCATCTGGAACCACATTCACCTTGCCAGGGTGAAACTGCAAATCAATATCATAATCCGCCATAAGCTCCAACCATCGACGTTGTCGCATGTTGAGCTCCTTCTGAGTGAAAATATACTTCAAGCTTTTGTGATCGGTGAAAATCTTCACTTTCTCACTCAGCAGGAAGTGCCTCCAAATCTTAAGAGCAAACACAACGGCAGCCAACTCCAAATCATGCGTCGGATAATACCTCTCCTTCAGAACGCCAAAAGCACTCTCGCAATCACCCGACCAAACAAAAGCAACATCCTTCCGCGTCAACCTGGTCATCGGCTCAGCAATACGAGAAAAGTCCTTAATGAATCGCCGATAATAACCAGCAAGTCCAAGAAAACTCCGAATCTCAGACGCAGACGACGGAACAGGCCACTCCCTGATGGCCCTAATCTTCTCGGGATCCACTGAAATACCATCTCCAGTCACCACATGCCCGAGAAAAGCAACTCTATCCAGCCAAAACTCGCACTTCGAAAACTTAGCATACAACCGATGCTTCCTCAAAATCTCCAACACCGTCCTTAAGTGCGAGGCATGATCTTCCTCCGACTTGGAATAGATCAGAATGTCGTCAATAAAGATAACGACAAACTTATCCAAAAAGTCGTAGGAAATCAGGTTCATCAGATTCATGAAAACTGCGGGTGCGTTAGTTACGCCGAAAGGCATAACCACGAACTCATAGTGTCCATACTTCGTCCTGAACGCTGTCTTCGGAATATCATCCCGCTTCACCTTCAACTGATGGTAACCACTCCTCAAATCCAATTTAGAAAACACCCTCGAACCTCCAAGCTGATCAAAAATATCATCGATGCGAGGCAACGGGTATTTATTCTTAATGGTCACTGCATTCAACTGCCGATAGTCCACGCACATGCGACGCGAACCATCCTTCTTCTTAACCAGCAACACCGGTGCTCCCCACGGAGACACGCTAGGATTTATTTAACCCTTCTGCAAAAGCTCATCCAACTGCTTCCGCAACTCTTCCAACTCTGCAGGTGCCATACGATACGGCGCCTTCGAAATCGGCTGCGCACCTGGAACAAGATCGAAAGAAAATTCCAAAGCCTGATCAGGTGGCAAACCAGACATCTCCTCGGGGAAGACGTCACCAAAATCACGCACCACAGCTGGCCACTCCAGCCCCATCTGCATAGCCACAGCCTCCACCGGCCTGGCCCGAAATCTGACAGGACCAAGCGAACTGCTACCACGACTGAACTCAAATACTGGATGTCCGGGAATCTCGAACACCACCTTCTTTCTCCGACAGTCAATCGTAGCATAGAAGCTCGCAAGCCAATCCATCCCAAGAACTGCATCATAGTTGATGATGTCGTGGACAATGAAATCAGCGAAAAGCTCATGTCCACAGACCACCAACGAGCAAGAATTGCAACCACGATGCACCGAGACCACACCATTCCCTGTAACGATATTCCAACTCTTGGGTAGAGGGGACGTCGACAAGGAATGCCTCTCCATGAAGCTCCGAGAAATAATGCACATCGATGCACCAGAGTCAAAGAGGACTCGTGCAGGAAATGTGCAAACCAAAACCACACCTAACAATCAATTAACAATCAAACCCTAGTCTAGCAAACAACCATGTTCAAGCAAACAACATAATCTAACAATCAAAACCAGCTAGGAAGGTAACAGCTAGAGTGAGGATTACCTGCGATAACCTCATCCACAGCCGCGCTCTCCGCAGCGGTCATCAGAAAAGCCTGCCTCCTCGGCGGAACAGCCTGCTGAAAAGCCTGCCTCTGCGGAACAAGAGCTGCTCCACGTCCAACAGGAACAGACGCTCACTGCTACAACGGCTGAGTTGCAACAGGAGCCCTCCGCAGCTGACCCGCATGCCGACAATCCTTCGCGACATGGGAAGCATCACCGCAAACCAGACACTGGCCCAGAAACTTCCGACACTGATCCTTGATGTGGCCAGGCTTACCGCAGAAATGGCAAGACTTCAGAATAGGCCCTCCTGGCCTCTTAAACTGAGCGGACTGATTAGGCCTGAATCCAGGTCTAACCACAGCTCTCGCCTGTTCCACAGGCCTCCTCCCAGCACCAACAACAGACCCCCTCCGCTGGTTCACGAGCAGCTCCTGCCTCTTAGCTGCTACCAGAACCTTCTGATAAGACTCCCGGTCAGAGGAGGTCACAAAACTCTGGAGCTCCGAAGCAAGCCCATGCAGGAACCTCTGAGCCTTCTCCTCAGCGTCCTGCACCATCTTTGGTGCAAACCGACTAAGCCTCATGAACTCTTGGTGATATAGGTCCACCGACGAGTTCCCTTGCTTCAGATCGATAAAATGCTGCAGCATCTCCTCCCTGGCAGCCTTCGGAAAGAACTCACCGTCAAATCTGGCCTTGAAGGTAGCCCAAGCTATCGGCTCCACCAACAACTTCTCTTCCGCATCCCACCAATTCCGAGCATTATCCTTGAGTTCCCTCTTCGCCAAATCAACCCATCCAGCCGGGGTGATCTTGGCCATCTTCAGATTGTCCTCGATGTTCCGAATCCACTCATCGGCAGCCAGAGGACACTCAGAACCATCAAAATATGCGGGACCCAGCTCCCGAAATTGCTTCGCTCCTGGCTCAGAGCGAGGAACATCCGGAAGAGCCCGGGCAGCTCGAGCAAGTGGAGCATTCTGGACTTGCAGAAGCACGCCCTGCTGCACTTGCATCATCTGGAGCATCATCCGCATCATCTCACCGCTGGTGGGTTCCCGCTCAGGCTCCTCATCATGAGGGACCGCGCCACTACCCCCACCACGGGTGAAACGTATTCCTGCCATCTAGTGACACAGAAAACGAATCAGATTAGACTCATAGCTTATGACTCGAACGTCGAACTTAATTTATTGGACATTCTAATATTATTATCGTCATTCCAAACATCGCAGTTACAGAAGGACCTGCATGGGCCACCAACAAAACCTGTCACGACCCGCTTCCCTAAAATGGAGGCAAGACGTGAAAAGGTCCGCACGGGAGTGGAGCTATGAAGCCCCAAACCCGATAAGCGTCAATAATACATAAGCAGGTCCCTGTAACCACAACAGAATAACAATAATAACACAAGGAGAGACTGAAGTAAAATTCACATCTCATAAATTGTCCAACACCAACATAAGTCCAACATCCAGAAAAGCCACCAGGCTAAAAGAAAAGAGACCAAGGCCCAAAACAAGGCCAACAAAAGCGACGACATAACAAAGTATAAGTGCTACGCACCGATAACAAAACAACTGTCAAACAAAAGTAAAACAAAACGAAGACACTAGGACTGGTCCCCAGTGTCCACGTACTCCCCGTCAAACACAAGCTCGGGCTCGGCGTCAGCAAACACCTCGTCCTCAACAAGGTACTCAGGCTCAGGATCTAACATGGGTCACCCAAAAGAGTAAAGGGGGCACATGTCAGCAAGTCTAAAAGACTTGGGCAAGGAAACTGAAAGTAAGGCAACTAGCAACCTAGCAGTTTAGTATGCATGACATGGCAGTTATAACATGAGTGCACAATTTAAGACATGGCAAGACAATTTGTACAAGGGAACGATCATCGGGACAAGACAAGACAAGACAAGACAAGAGTAGCCACGCTACTATCAATCTCAATCAATTCACATTGTTTGCAGGTGTTTACGCCCTTCGCTGAATGGTACAACATTCAGACCGATCGGCACTAAACACAAATCATGTTTCACGGTTGTTTTGTAGATGTTTACGCCCTTCGCTGAATGGTACAACATTCAGACCGATCGGCACTAAACACAAATCACGTTTCACGGTTGTTTTGTAGATGTTTACGCCCTTCGCTGAATGGTACAACATTCAGACCGATCGGCACTAAACACTACCCCACCCCAAAGAGTTTACGCCTTACAACTGCAGTTGTTGATCAAACAGACCCCTAGTTGCCTGGCCGCTTAACCCTTACCCCATCCCACACTAAACAAGCCAGGGTCCCTGAACATGAGCCCAGCAAGTGAGCCAGGGTTGCCCCACACGGGAGCTTGTTTCTTAGTTCACAATTCAATATATCGAGCGTTGGGGTTAGCAACTCATTATGCTCGCTTCTGGTCACGAGCCAGGAACACAAGTATTGTAGCGATGCTACACAATCACGGGATCACCAAAAGAATGCAATGACATGACATTTAAATTGCGTACCGTTAATGGAAAGTAAACATGACATGGTAATTGTGCAACATGCTAAATGTCGGAACTAGCTTCGTTGTCAAGCTAGTTCCCCAATTTGCGCCTAGGCGAGTATCATTTCGTCGCCTAGCCTCTTTTACGCCTACAACAAGCAAATGGCCTAAAACATGGCCTAAACCCTAAGTGGCAAGTTTCACTTGCCTAGCACCGGGGATGACGACCACTTCGTCACACGGACGCCAATCTATGGGGAAATCGCTGTTTTGGGGGAACAATCATCAAATAACATGAAATTATATTAGGGTTTCATAAAAATATAAATAGGTTAAGAAAACAACGGTAGATCGATTTCTTACCAAGAGGAGACGGAAGAAACACTCCGGGGAACCCTAGGATTAGATCTGGAAAAGATTGGAGAAGTTTGGGAGAATTAGGGGTTTGGGGGTTTTGGGGATTTAGATGGATTTGGTGAGATTTTGGGGAAGATGAGAGGTAGATAGAGTGGAAGGATGGTTTGGATGATGATTCTAGGGCTTGGAATGAAGAAATGAAGCTTGGAGGAAGATGGGGGCTCAAGGGGGAAGATTTTAGGGTTTTGGGTCGTGTTGAGGAAGAAGAAATCGTTTGGGTTGGGTTTAAATAGGTTGGGCTGGCGGCTGCCCAGAAATTAGGGTTTTAACACTGGTTAGTCGGTCAAAGAGCAACCACTGACCGACTAGTTTGGCAACTAGTCGGTCGGTCGACCAACGCAGACCGACTAAGTGCAAACAGTAACTCCTGAACGAAAATAGGATTCTAGAGTTAGTCGGTCCATGAACAAATACTGACCGACTAGTTTATCATCTAGTCGGTCGATGAACGTTCTTAGACCGACTAAGAGTAAACAGTAACTCAACTAAAATTAAAATGATGAGTTAGTCGGTTAAAGAAGCATTGCCGACCGACTAGTTTGCAACCTAGTCGGTCAACCAACGTTCTTAGATCGACTAACGATAAACAGTAACTCCTGGGAAATTTAGAAAGCTAACTAGTCGGTCCAAGAAGGATTGCCGACCGACTGGATCGTCATCTAGTCGGTCGGTGCCCCTTCTTATACCGGCTAATGAGCACAAAAAGTTCCGATACGGAGCGCGGGGCCCCGGGATCAATTCCTAAGACTCCTAGGCTTGATCTAATAGTAAGATACGACCGTTATGAATTCCGTCACGAGTGACACACTTCGAAATCGACGATCCTAAGGAAGAAACGAGAAAATACGACGAATCGATCGAAAATGAAAGCTACGGAGACGAAAACCACACACGAGGAGAAAATCCACCAAAACATATATTATATTATAATAAATCCAGATACATGAAAAGCAGTCGTTACAGTTTGTAATTATCGCCGTTGAGTTTTTCACCTTTGTTCAACTCAACGACGATGTTCTTAGCGGCAGAAGACATTTTATCTTTAAAATCCTGCAAAATACATAAAACGAAGGTTCGATCAAAAAACATTGCATAAATTTCATATTTATGTCATCATTTTAGACATTTTCATAATTCAGCAGTCTCGGCCAGCGGACTGACCAGGGGAATGGCTAGTCCATGGTTCACTACCCCCAGACAGAGCCGAGGTGTCCCACAAACTAGTCCAAAAGATCACTGGCTGAATCATGATCCATTGAGACGCTGAATCAATCAAATGTGGAAATTTCAGACTAGTTTAATATCACTCCCACTTGGAAAAATCCCACTTGGAATGATATTATTATATTTGATAAGTTACTTTCGAAAAATATTGAAGATGTTGTTCTAGAATCGGAAAAGTCTCGGAAAAGTCATTACAATACCAATCACCATCTAGAACAACTTTCAATATTTTCCCATCACTTTATCAAATAACAGTACTCTTATAGTACTTTGCAGCGGAAAAGCGATTTTGAAAACGTATTTTTCAAAAAAAAATTTAGGGAATTTCAACTTGGTACCCTTATGGTAAAAACAACCCTTGTTGTATTTGCAAAATATTCGGCAAGGCCTACACCCCCTTACAGGGTGACATAGCCGAAATATTTCGACAATTCCCCGGCCATTGCCGGGGTCGTGTCGTGGCCGTGCCAAGGCCAGATTCTTCTCCCGTCCGAAGAGAGAGTTGCCATCACAACTTGGCCAAGGCTGAACACCCCTTGAGGGGAGTTTTCTGCAAGCCACCACCGTCGACTCCCGTATGGATCCAGGCGCTCCCCTCATACATGGGAATTTTGCCGCAGACAACTACCGTCGGCTCCGTAGAGACCGGCCATGCAAGCCACCGCCCATGCAAGTCCCCCCATTTACTGGGCTGACCGGGGCTTGGCCCTGACCGAGGCCAAGGGCCGGCAGTGGCCTGGCCCTGGGCAGAGGGCCTGAGGCCAGGGTGCCGGCCCTGGCCTCTGCCAGGGCCAGCCAGGCCCTGGTTATGGCCGGCCAGGGCCCCTTGGCCCTGGCCTGGCCACGGCCAGGGTTGGCCCTGGCCATGGCAAGGGCCCCTTGGCCCTTGCCGGTCGGCCATGGCCTCTTGGCCATGGCCGGCCTCCCCCTAGAGGGGTCCGGTGCACACCCCCCCGAAGGGGTGGTGGCTTTGGTGGTCATTGGCCGTAGCCAACCCCCTCCGCATGGGGAGGGGGGTGCATAGCCTCCATGGCCCATATGGCCATGGTGATCATGCACCAAAGAGGTCATCTTCTCCGATGAGAAGTTTTGTAACCTCCATCTTCATCTTCTCCGATGAGACACCCGTTCATCGAGAAAGTAGTTATGCTTTAATGGCCGTGTGCCAAAAAAAATAACATACCTTCACGACCGCAAACTTCACGCTCCACATGAAGAGAGTTCACATTCTCTATTGAATGGAGACTCAACATCCATGAAGAGCTCGAGTTTGGCGAGATGAACAGTCAGTTCTTCCCGTCACGGAGAGTTCCTACCATATCCATAATGACAGAAGACCCTATCGTGAAAAGAACAACTGCTGCGATTCTCTCCGTCACGATGCGCTCCTACCATATCCATAATGTTAGGAAACTCATTCGTGAAAAAGAAAACGCCTCGTTCATCGGTGAGACTGGAGCGAACCCGTATGGATCCGATACCAATGTAGGATCCTGTCAAAACAATGATGTTAGGATCGAATGAAGAGGAGAGACTTACGTTTGCGTACGCGGCATCGTAGTCTCTGAACTTCGCCCTCGGATTCGCCACAACGGTCGAAACTTCATCACGGAGGATCGAAGCAGCGTTTCACCGTCTAAATCTCTATTTAGAAGAAGAATTTAATGGAAAGGGAGAAGAAGAACATAAGTTGCCTTATGCAAACTTATGGCATGGATGGAATGGTGTAAAAGCCTTACCCTTGGGTCCTATTTATAGGCTTTAGGGGTAGTTATTGTAGGAAATAACTACATATAAGCTTATTAGCCTATATTAGCCCTTTTACTTATCCTCTTCTTCATTCACTTATCAAGTGCCTTTATGCACTTATAAAGTGACTTTTTCCACTTATCGAGTGGTCCTTTTCACACGAGAAAAGGTTCCCTTCGTGCACGTTTTCGTGCACGCGACATCTGAGGTCCATAGACCCTCATACATCCCCTCATGGGTGTATACATGTCGTCCATATCCAACAAGGGGTACTTCAGGGGTTACTCCAGTTGTACGACAAGGTGGGGTGGCGTGTTTTTCTTTCCGTGTCGGTATGCACCTATGTCCGTCCGACCCTCGAGGTCTTGAGTTCTATTTGTAGGACTCCCAGGGGGTGCACTTTTTGCTTGATGGATCGAGAGTGCGAGATCACTCTCGATATTCTCCATGCCTACTTCCATTGGCCCCCTGACCCTGACCCCGACCGTGCTTATGGTCCCACGCAAAACACCTCTGCTTCCTTTGATCCTCACACATTCTGAACCTTGATTACTGGATCCCCACTTTCCTTTGACCCTCGCCGGGCCAAGGCCTCCTCTATCATCCACCCTTGCCTACGGATTGCTCAGCACCTTTTGGCGACCACCATTCTTTCGAGGTATGAGCCTGGGACGATGTCTACGCCTGATCTCTACATGATCTACGTGATGACAAGAGAGACAGCCTTCGAGGGTAATGGGGACATCATAGTCCCCACCATTCAAATTGATATAGCTAGCTGGTATCTCGATCGCATTGTTTGCTCTGACGCCACACGGACGGCGATCTGTTGTGGCGGTTTGATCACCTTGCTTATTGTCATGTGCGGGATTGAGCTACCTACTGGCTTGCTTTGTCCTACGGGCCCCACTTCACTATCCATAGATGTTATGGCCCGTATGAGGATGCTGCATCCTCATGAACAGTGCCACTGGGTCTGGCTACAGGGTCCGTTTTCAGCTGATTACATGGTGCTTTCGAGCTCTGCTCGGACCCACATTGGATCCGCAGGCGGGGTAAGGAGACCAGAGATGGATGTCCTTATCCTAGCTACATATGTACTCGAGCCCGATGGTGCCCAGGAGGAGCCCCTTCCCAGCCCTCTAGCCCCGGAGATTCCCATTCCACGGCCTGCACCTGAAATGATTCCAGCCCCCAGCACTTCTGTCCCCACCTCTGCCAGTGCTGAGAGATTTGTTGTTATGTCTATCACCACCACCACCACCACCTCTGTGCCACTGAGTGTTGATCACATTTCCTACATGAGCCTTGAGAGCACCGCCCACACAGCCTTTGAGAGAGGCGATCCTTCCTCCTTTGTGACTACCGAGACCATGTCCTCATCCGATTTTTCGACTATCGGGGAGTCATTCTCTACTGCTTTCACGACCTCCCTGGTTGTTGACCAGTCTGTCTCTGCAGCCACTGTTTTCACCGAGAGCGTCGTGACATCTGTCCCCACTTCTGTGTCCACGACCTCTCTGTCTATCTCGTCCTCCGTCGTCGCCTCATCCTCTTCTGCTGCTGCTCACACTTCTGAGAGCATTCCTGCATCTCCGCCTCCCACTGAGGCTGAGCATCTTCTAGCGAGCACTGTTCTGCACCCTCTCCCACGAGTAGCCCCACTAGTCTACGGTGGCCGTGCGCGACAGCCTCGTCCTCCTTTAATGTGCCCCTCTGCACCCGCTCCTGACGCCCTTGTCCAGTATCTTTGTACTGTCAAGGGGGCGTGAGTGGGCCCAGAGTGGATTTTAGGGCTCTCACCGCCACCGTTAGCTCCGTGTAGGCATGCGTCGCCATTCTGTCTGGTATTCAAGACACACTAAGCCAGATCCTTGAACGCATGCCTCATCTTCCACCACATACACTCTGGCCCATCCCTCAGGAGCTTGCACGTCTACCACCACTGCCCCCACCACAGGGAGGTGATGGCTCTCCACTACCAGTCTAGGCATGTACACCTGATGCTTGCCATGTTATTACTGCTCCACCTCTTGCCCCATCATTTTGCCATCATTTTTCTTACCGACATGTTTTGATCACTTTTTGCTTGTGACTATTCTATACATCGGTTTGGGGGAGAGTATGCACTTCTGGCCATATTTTTGTACTGATTTTGCATTTTCCATCCATCATTTGAATGCATGCTGCATCCATCATTTGCATATATCATGCCATATTTTACTTTCTTTATTTTCCCTTTTATTTTGCATCATGACATGCATCCACATCCTCACCCACCCACCACTATCTTATACGTCCTAGTGCCACTCTTAGCACATTAAGGACAATGTGATGTTTAGCTTGCGGGAGTGAGTGCACACACACACACATTTTTTTATTTTCTTCATTTTTACCTTTTTTTTCACATTTCTTTATTTTTCACTCATTTTCACTCACTTTTTCATTTTCTTGCCATGCATTACGTTTTTTTACTTTTGGAGTGACTTGAATATTTATTTTTTTATTTTCTTCTTTATTTCATTTACTTTCTTTGCTAGAAATGAATTCCATATGATGACTATATCTTGGAGTTTGCTTTACTCATATGCACGTATTTTCTTGCCAAGCTATCGTTTTCATTTCCGATATCATATGCGATACATTGATATGCATTTGAGAAAAAGAACTTCCATCGCACATTATATGAATTTGAATGAAAATTTTAGCGTTAACCGAGTCTGGGAACTATTATTGTATACCCTTCGTAGAAAACACACCAAGCTTCATACATTGATTGCCTATACTTGGAGTATTGCTTTGCCGTTCTATTATCACTTCTTTTTGCATGAAATGTGCTTTGAACTTCCAGGTTGAATGAATTATTGCCATTTGATATGATTGGACTAGTTTACTTTTTGTTGTCAAACTTAGTAGATTAAATTACCCTGCTGAAGTTGTTGTGCACATATAAAGAGTGAACCGAGCATTATGTATATTTCTTTCTCCACATATCTTGAACATCATTTCTATACTTATAGCCATTGATGAATCTCCCCTTAGTGAATCCTATATTTGCATCTTTCCCATGCTAAAAATAATAAGCTCCATAAATCCCAAAAGGAAAAATATATTTATATCCTTCTATCTTATTTGCAATTGTTCTTGTGTATATTAAAAATGAAGAGAAAAAGAAAAAAAGAAAAATGGAAGTTCCATTGTATATACATAATTGTCACGCCCCGCTTCCCATTATACTTGGGAGCGAGGATGCGAGCGGGCCCGCTTGGGCTGCGGCGGTGAAGCTCCAACCCAATAAGCGTCTGTGGGTAAACCGTAAACAGGTTCTTGCATTTCAAACTCAGAACAAAAATGAAATTTCATTATTATTACATTGATGTCCAGATTTACAAGTACACAAATAAGGCCAACTTGGCCATCAGAAGCAGAACTACAACCAAAAATACACCTGAATGAGATTACAATAATTAATAAACTTTAGTGGCGTTGCGAAGGCACGTTGCTCTCCAGCGGTGGATCTCAGCGTCTGGGCACTCTGGTCAAGCTGCTCAGTCTCAGGACTTGCTCCTCTTCAAATCTGTCTAAAACCTGACGTATATTTCATAAGACAAGAAATATACGTCAGCGAGGGTCGCTCGGCAAGCTTTTAAAAACGTTAGTAGTAAAATGACGCTCGGCAATATTTAATATAATTTACAAAACTTTAGAAATGAAAGACACAATATGTTTCCAAAAAGATGAAACATGGCAGCATGAAGCAACATGGGAACATAACATCGTGTAGTGAGTAAAGTAGTGAGCAAGCGGAGTGTGGTGTGTAAAGTAGCGGGCACAACAAGGTGTAGTGTGTAAGGTAACCAGCATGGCAAGTGTAGTGTATACAGCAATAGTCGTGACGGTGTAGTGTGTACAGTAATATGTATAGCAAGTGTGGTGTGCACAGCAATATGTATAACGAGTGTGGTGTGCACAGCAATAGTCGTGACGGTGTAGTGTGTACAGCAATATGTATAGCAAGTGTGGTGTGTACAGCAATAGTCGATCGTGACAACAATTTTAGCAGTTTACGCTGTAGCTTCAACAGAGGTAAAGAGAAGGGTGCATCAATCATTCAATCAATCTCATATCTAGTGACAAGCCCAGTGTCTGAGGGGGAGGTGACCAGCATCACACCCAAGTCAACGGGAGCTACCCGTGACTCTATACTCACCGACCCGGCCAGGTGTCGGTCAAGTTCACCAATAGAGTGCAATCCAGCTTTCCAGCCTCTACTACACTAGACTACCCCACCCAAGTGTCCATAAGTCAAACCATAGTTCAATGTTTGCCGAGTGGCAAACATTCCGTAAATGCCCCGCGGGCCCAATATCCGAAATTGCCCGAAGGCCCAGTAGTCCGTAATTGCCCAAAGGCACAGTAATCCGTAAATTTGCCCAAAGGGGCCAGTATCACATTGGAGACATTCATTTCACAAGCGAGTTAGGAAATTGCATACGTCACAACCATACATCCAATATTTTGTCATTTCAAGGGTTATTAGGCAACTTACTTTTGAAAAGCGATTGTGTTGTACTTTTAAAAATCAGCATGCAAAAGTACTTGTGCCTTTTGAAAAAAAAGTGTCGTAGAAAACAATATTCTTGCATGGGGGTAAATACTTGCCTGAAAGGAGTGTTTCTGGTGTCCTGGTAATCACGGTGAGAGACGTGATTTAATCTGCGTCAACAGATTATAAAACATAAGCTGAAGAATTGGCTAGTCATGTTACTATAAAAATTTACCACATACCTATAAGTTATAAATAATTTATACTAGCTAACTTGTAAAAATGAACTTATTGCTGTCACTAATTAATTAACTAACAATAATAATAAGGATTGGTTATAACATCAATCATTCGCAGTAGATCCACAGTTAAAACATATTTTTATGCACTACATAAACTAACATAGACTTAAGTAAGAAGACTATATTTGTACTGTAACATAATAGTATCACTCTAGCCTTAGTAAATTAATATGATGCACAAACAGAGGGTGTACACCCTTAAATAAATATATGAAGGATCATGTAGCTATGTTCAAGTGTACCAACCCACTGCTAACCAACGCACCCTTCGTACCTGAGCTTGCAGATCGGCGGACGGCGGAGTTGGGCGAAGTCGGAGCGGCGGCGTATGCGAGCCGAGGAGGGCGCTGGGCGGCTGTCCAAGGCGGATCTGGGTGCAGTGGCGATTCCACGGTGGATCTCGAAGGCAGGGACGATCAGATCCCAGGCGGGCAGCCTCGACACGGGGCGGCACTGATCAGAGGTTCGGGGACTCCGGGCGACGCGATCGGAGCCAAGCAGTGCAGATCGGGGCTGAGCACTGGTCGGTGGCTTGATCGCTCCGGCGTGCGGTTGAGCTTCGAACGGGGGCAGATGGCGAGATCGAGCGGCATGTGAGATCTGGTGGCTCTGGCCGGTGGCGGGCGGTTCGATGGCGGCGGGCGATGATCTAAACGGCGAGGGGCTTCGTTGACGCCGGCGTGTGCAGCGGCTGATCGGATCTGGCGGTGGTTGCAAGATGCGGCGGGGCGGCTTGGGTTTGCGACGGAGGACGAGGTGAGATCGAGGCGTCGCGGGTTCTTGGTGGCGACGGCGATACGGTGAGGAACTCGGGGGATGGATGAGAGGAGGCCGGTGCCGACGGCTTGAGGGGGAGGAGGGGGATGTCAGAGTGAGCTCGCCGGTGGGGTTTGGGGGCTCCTCTGTTCTGAACAGAGGAAAATAGGAAAAACATGGGAGTTGGTGGATGAATACGAGGGTGGCGTGTGCGGAGGGGTTGCTGTGGCCGTGGGTGCGGGGTGGTGCCTGATGTCGAGGGGAGGAGATGGAAGGGGATAGCAGGCGAGGGGCAGTCTCGTGAGATCGGGGGATGCCGCGGGTAAGGCTGTTGCGGCGATGGGATCTCGGAGAGGAGTTGAAAAGGCACGGTGGAGGGAGGAGAGCACGGAGGCGCTGCGAGGAGGCCGCGGTGGAGAGATCTGAGCGAAGGTCGAAGGCGCTGCGATGGGGAGGCATGTTTGCTGGGGGGTGTTGAAAGAGGAGGAACGATGCACAGGCATGGTGAGATGGACGGCGGAGCAATGTCGGGGTTTTGGCGATGGCTTCGAAGGTGAACGGAGATGCCTGGGCGAGCAGTCGGGTTGGTTTGGTATTGAGTCGTCGGGGAGGGAAACGATGGCATCGTTGGCTTGGCTGAACGGCGGAGGGAGGGTCTCAGGTCGGAGCTGGGTTTGGTGAGTGCGGCGGGAGGATGGCTGATGGGAGGAGACAGGTGCGTAGATGTGCGGGTGAAGGTGGAAGAGACATTGAGGTAGTAGAAGGGGATGGAGATCGGAGAGGACGGGGCTGCCGGTGGAGTTCTCCGGCATGGCCTTGGGAGGTGAGGAAGGCTGTTGGTGGGTTTAAGGAGAAGAAGAAGGGCTGTGTGAGTAATTGGTTTAGGATAGGTTAGGGAAAGAATTAGGAGATAATGAGAATGGGAATGGGTTAAATAAAGAAAATATTTATGAGATAAATTGATTAGGGGAAAAATTAATATTAAGGGTTCATTAGGAAAGTTTTTGAATTCAAATAAAAATTAGTTTTTAACAGTAAATAATTAGAGAGAATTAAAAGCAAGTTAAATAGGAAGGTTTTAAGGAAATAGTTTTAATAAAAGATTTGTTTTAAATGGGATTGATTAGGGGAAATTAAGAGCTGATATAATAAGGAAAATTTGAATATTAGAAATTAATTAGGGTGTTGTGAATGGGTATTTACTGGGTTGATGAGTTATTGGGCCAACCCAAGTGGTTGGGCCCATATCTGATAAGCCCACTTGTATTCTCCCCTTTGGCTATAAATATAGACCTGAGGGCTCTCCCCTCAGTAGTTGATTCATAACACGTTATCAGCACGAGCCTCTAAAATTTTTCCAAAAATTTTTTTTCCGTTCGTTTCAAAGGCGAAGGCGAAGGCGAGACGGGAGATCCACGAGCGCGGTGCAAGGCTTCCTCCATCAAGGGTCGTCATCCGCGTAGGGCTTCGAGCAACCGTCGCTATATCCGGAGGACGGATATAGAGGTAAAAACTCTAAAAACAAAGTTTTTAATCATACGTATGATTACCCCTCCCCTTGATCTCACAAGATCGTCATGGGGATTTAACGTCGCCTTGAAAACGACGGATTATTCATCCCAAAAATCAATTTTTAGGGCTTTTGAATTTCTCTTCCAAACCCTAAATCAAACCCCGCCGGCGGCCTCGCCGCCGGCCCCCCCCCCCCGCCCACCCCCGGCCACGCTGCCCACCCCCCCCATAGGGGGGGGGGGGGGGGCGGCGGCCTCTGCCGCCCCCCCCTGCAGGGGGGGGGGCGGCGGCCTCTGCTGCCGCCCTCCCCTGCAGGGGGGCGGCCGCCGCCGTCCCCCCCTGTAGGGGGGGGGGGTGGCGGCCCCCCCGTGGCGGCCCCCCCTCTCTGCAGGGGGGGCGGCCCCCGCCGTCCCCCCCGCAAAGGGGGGCGGCGCCCCCCCCGTGCCCGCCGTCCCCCCCGCAGAGGGGGGGTGACGGCCCCCGCCGTCCACCCCCCGCAGCGGGGGGCGGCGGCCCCCTGGCCACGCCCCCCTCTGCGGGGGGCGACGGCCCCCGCCGTCCCCCCCGCAACGGGGGGCGGCGGCCCCCTGGCCACGCCCCCCTCTGCGGGGGGCGGCGGCCCCCGCCGCTCCCCCCCGCAGTGGGGGGCGACGGCCCGCTGGCCGCGCCCCCCTCTACGGGGGGCGGTGGCGGCGGCGGCGCCCCCCACCCCTGTAAACCCTAACAAAAAAAATACAGAACTCTGTGGGCCTGAAGCCCACAGCAGATCTGTGGGCTTCAGGCCCACAGATTTTTTCAAAAAAAAACATCAGATCTGTGGGCCTGAAGCCCACAGCAGATCTGTGGGCTTCAGACCCACAGATTTCCCAAAAAAAAACCAGATCTGTGGGCCTGAAGCCCACAGCAGATCTGTGGGCTTCAGGCCCACAGATTTTCATCAAAAAAAAAATTTGGGGGGAGGCAATAGGGCTATGTATGTGCCTCAAAAGGCAACCTATTAGCCTAAAAATTAATTTAAAATGGGGATTCAAAGGCAAAATATTCGTGAAAAATCACGGTAAATTACGGGACGAATATCGGGCAGACACGGGCGTTTTGGGGATTTTTTTTGGTGTACTTTTTGGGATGACGAGGGAGACTTTTTCCTCTGACAAAGAAAATGTTAATTTTGGGCTTTTAATCAATTTGATTGATTAAACCCATTTACTTTACAACCTATGCATTGTAATCTCTTTTACATGCTTTACATCTCTGGCAAAATTATGTGGATATTATTTGTGTGGTTGTACATTTTATTTAAAAACTTAATAATTAGGAAGATCCTGCGACCGCTCTGCCGTTAGTTACCTAACCTAACGGTGTATGACGTTGCTCAGTGGTCCAATAATTATTAAGCGATTAAATATTGCTTTATCCTCATATGAATAAACTGCCTGTGATGTCTGTGGATGAAAATGTCGATGCGCACAATATTCTTGCATGAATTGCTAAATGTGGTTTTTGGATCGGCCGTTTAGTCCCACAGTTTTATTTCCCGCACTTTTCTTTTATTTTTGAGAGAAATTGTAGTGAGGAATTTATGTAAATGTCAAAGAAAGAAGACCTACTTCCATGGAGTCGGAAGCTACGCTTGAAGACGAAGATATTAAATGGGACCCACGGGGTTTCCAAAGTTGTATTTTCATTTCAATTCAAGCTGCAAATTTGTATAATTTGGACTGTGGACTTTTGGACTCTTTCTTGTGGGACTGGCCGATCCACACATTTAGTTTTTCATTAAATATTGCTTCCGCATGAAAATGTTTTTCTGGTTGATTATTAATTCATGCATGTTTGTGCTCTGCTAGATAAATGGCTAAAATTGCAAGAGTTGACTTTGAAGTGCTGGATACATCAGGCAGAAACTATCTAAGCTGGCAGCTAGGTGTTAAGTTTCACCTGCGGGCAAAGTCCCTCATCACTGCTGTGACTGAAAAAGAAAATGTTAGCGATATAGAGAAGGCGCAAGCCATCATCTATATTCGCCGCCATGTGGACAAGACCTTAAAGGTTGAGTACCTTACGGTCGAAGATCCACTTGAGCTATGGACCGTCCTTGAGGACAGGTATAAACATCAGAGAGATGTTATACTCCCAAGGGCGAGATATGAGTGGGAGAACCTGAGACTGCAGGACTTTAAGTCCATTGCTGAGTACAACTCAGCACTTTTTAGCATCACCTTACGCCTGAAGTTGTGTGGTGAAAAAGTCTCAGAAGATCGCATGCTGGAAAGGACGTATACGTCTTTCCATGAAAAGGATGCGATACTTATGCAGCAATACCGTGAACGTAAGTTCACCAAGTATTCAGAGCTGCTGTCATGTCTTCTCATGGCCGAGCAAAACAGAGAGCTTCTTCTCGCCACTCACAATATGCGCCCTCCCGGCACTGTCCCCCTACCAGAAGCTCACCATACCTCTTCCTTCAAAAAGAAGAGGGACAATAAAAGAAAAGAAAGACCACAGAAAGGGGGACAACAGAAAAGAGCCAAGGGCCCACCACAGCAGCGCAAGAATGAAGGGAAGCGCAAGTTCACCTGGCGCAGGAATGATAACAAGAAAAACAATGCACCCCCACCCAAGAGGGACTGGGAAGACCAGTGCCACAGCTGTGGCATGACAGGCCACTGGTCTAGAGTGTGCAGGACCCCAGTGCATCTCCAGGAGCTTTATAAACAAAGCAAGAAAAAGAATGCTGAATCCAACCTGGTGGCTGCGAATAATGCAGTCAAATTTACAGCAAAAGACTTCGAGTCAGATAATCTGCTTGATTAGCCTGTTATCATTTATCTTAGCATTTCTATTGTATGAACATTTTATTTCATGAGAGCTTTTATGTATCTTCAATTCTGTTGAATAAAATTTAGCTTTTCTGAATGCAAATGTTTACTCATTTTTTAGATGGAATGCTCTCATGACTGCTTAGTAGACAGCGCGTCAACACATACGATCCTTCAACACAAATGCTATTTTCATAGCATTATCCCATATAAGAGCCCTGTAAACACAATTTCAGGGCCATCGGACATAATTGAAGGTTCTGGGAATGCAACCTTGTAGCTCCCCAATGGAACAGAAATAAAAATAAAAGATGCACTTTACTCTCCGAATTCCAAGAGAAACTTACTAAGTTTCAAAGATATCCGTTTTAACGGATTCCACTTGGAAACAGCAAATGTCAAAGAAAACGAATTACTGTATGTAACGTCTCAAGAAAATGGAGTTAAAACCATTCTTGAACGTTTTGAGAGCCTCTCATCAGGCCTCTACCATACAAAAATTCGGAGAGAGGAAGCAAACCTGACGGAGCACCTGAAGTGCCCGACATCGGCCAAATTCTTACTTTGGCACGATAGACTTGGCCACCCCGGATCTGTGATGATGCACCGCATCCTAGCACAATCCCATCGGCATAACCTGAAGAACCAGAAGATTCTTCAGAAGGGAGAATTCCCTTGTGTACCCTGCTTTAAGGGTAAATTAATAACAAGGCCATCACCACTTAAAGTGGATATTGAGTCTCCTAGCTTCCTTGAAAGAATACACGGAGACATATGTGGACCTATCCACCCCCCTAGCGGGCCTTTTCGGTACTTTATGGTACTGATTGATGCATCTTCGAAATACTCGTATGTGTGTCTACTTTCAACCCGCAACTTAGCTTTTCCAAAGCTCTTGGCACAAATAATAAAGTTGCGGGCGCATTTCCCAGACAACCAAATAAAGAAAATACGTCTGGATAATGCGGGGGAATTTACCTCTCAGTCATTCCAAGAATATTGTCAGGCAACGGGAATAGAAATTGAACATCCGGTGCCGCATGTTCACACCCAGAACGGGTTAGCTGAGTCGCTAATTAAAAGACTCCAATGGATCGCACGACCATTGCTGATGAAATCCCAGTTATCGGTGGATGCATGGGGACATGCAATCTTGCATGCTGCATCACTAATAAAAATTAGACCCTCAGGAGGTCAGAGTCTATCTCCAATGCAACTCGCATATGGAACGCCGCCGAACATCTCTCACTTGAGAATCTTCGGCTGCGCAGTTTATATCCCCATTGCACCACCACAGAGGACCAAGATGGGCCCTCAACGTCGCCTAGGTATCTACGTAGGGTTTGACTCACCCTCCATTATAAGATACCTAGAACCCCAAACGGGGGACGCTTTCAAGGCACACCTTGAAGACTGCAATTTTGATGAGACATATTTCCCCAAAATGGGCCTAGACATCGAAAAATCTAGTGCAAAGCAAATGTTAACGTGGGATACAAAAAGCTTGACCCACTACGATCCGGTAACAAGACAATGTGATGATGAGATCCGGAAGATCTTACACATCCAGGACACAGTCCATAGATTACCGGACTCGTTCACTGACAACCAGAAGATTGTCAGATCACACATCCCTGCTGCAAATACTCCAGCTAGGATAGACATCCCGAAGGATGGATGCAATCCACCTACAGCAGAAGTGGCTGCACCTCAACAGAAAAGAGGCAGACCACCAGGCTCCAAGGATAAAAATCCAAGAAAAAGAAAAATATCCGGAGACCTTGGGACGATACCCCCACAGAGAAACGAGCTCGTGTCCATACCCTCTCCCCTCCCGGAATCCACTGTAGAGGAACTGCCAGGAGAAACAGAAATATCAGTAAATTATGTACGTACAGGGGAGGTATTGGACAGAAAGAGTACAGTCGTCGACGATGACTTCGCGTTTCACATTGCCATTTACGTCACCGGAAGCGATGATGATTATGAACCACACTCCGTTGCTGAATGAAAACGTAGAGATGATTGGCCAAAGTGGAATCAGGCAATAGAAGCCGAGCTGGACTCGCTTCAGAAACGAAAAGTCTTTGGGCAAATAGTCCAGACACCTACCGGTGTCAAACCTGTGGGATACAAATGGGTATTCGTCAGAAAAAGAAACGAAAATAATGAGATCGCACGCTACAAAGCTACACTTGTAGCACAGGGATTTTCCCAAAGACCGGGTATAGACTATGACGAAACATACTCCCCTGTCATGGATGCGATCACGTTCAGATTCCTGATAAGCTTAACAGCAAAGGAAGGCCTAGATATGCAGCTAATGGATGTTGTGACTGCGTATCTTTACGGTAATCTCGACAAGGAGATCTACATGAAACTTCCTGATGGCTTTTCAATGCCTGCTGAACTGAAAGATAGACCTCGGGACGTCTATTCTGTTAAGTTACAAAGATCATTGTATGGTCTCAAACAATCAGGAAGAATGTGGTATAATAGACTCAGTGAGTTCCTTGTTCAACAAGGATTCACGAACAATGAAGTCTGCCCTTGTATCTTCATAAGAACAAAGGGAAAAGGATTCGTGATAATAGCTGTCTACGTAGACGATCTGAATCTCATAGGACCTCCCGAAGAGATCACTGAGATCTCTGTAAGCCTAACAAAAGAATTCGAAATGAAAGACCTAGGCAAAACCAAATTCTGCCTTGGCTTACAGATTGAACATCAGAAAGACGGAATCCTATTACACCAAACCACATATACGAAGAAAATGTTGCAAAGATTCCATATGGACCATTGCCATCCATTAAGTACACCTATGGTAGTACGATCCCTGGATGCACATAAAGACCCCTTCCGGCCGCTGGAAGAGGGGGAGGATATACTTGGTCTGGAAGTTCCCTATCTGAGTGCCATCGGAGCACTACTATATCTGGCAAACTGCACGCGTCCCGATATAGCGTTCGCAGTAAATTTGCTTGCCAGATACAGTGCAGCGCCTACGCAGCGCCACTGGACCGGGGTAAAGCACCTTCTGCGCTACCTCCAAGGGTCTACAGATTTGGGACTCTTCTACAAAAATGGAACATCCCCTACACTTGCAGGTTATGCTGATGCAGGGTACTTGTCTGATCCTCACAAAGAAAAATCACAGACTGGGTACGTGTTTACATACGGAGGGACAGCCATTTCCTGGAGATCCATCAAGCAAACCTTGACGGCAACCTCATCCAATCACTCGGAGATCATTGCCATCCATGAAGCAAGCAGAGAATGCGTATGGCTACGCTCAGTCATCCACCACATCTTGTCTACGACCGGACTGAAGACTGGAGACCTCGAGCCCACTACCATGTTCGAGGACAATGCTGCTTGCATAGCTCAACTACGAGGTGGCTTCATCAAAGGTGACAGAACGAAACACATTTCACCAAAGTTCTTCTGGACGCACGAGCTACAGAGAGATGGCAAGATCGACATCAGACAAGTGCAGTCATGTGACAATTTGGCAGATTTGTTCACTAAAGCCCTTCCTACTGCTACCTTTAGAAAACTTGTACATAGGATTGGAATGAGACGCCTAAGAGATCTGAAAGCTTGAGAGCTTGTACAGATCAGGGGGAGTTTGGTAGAGTTTGTACTCTTTTTCCTTAACTATGGTTTTTCCCACTGGGTTTTCCATAGCCAAAGGTTTTAACGAGGCAAATCTCACCAACTCCGGATCCTGAAGTATCCATCCCATGTGAGACCCATACAGGCTCAGAATCCTGAAGTATTCATGAGCGGGGTCCACAACCATGGCTGAATATGGGGGAGTGTTGTGAATGGGTATTTACTGGGTTGATGAGTTATTGGGCCAACCCAAGTGGTTGGGCCCATATCTGTGTAAGCCCACTTGTATTCTCCCCTTTGGCTATAAATATAGACCTGAGGGCTCTCCCCTCAGTAGTTGATTCATAACATAGGGGAATTAAAAGGTTTTGAATGAGTAAATATTTCCAAAATAGTTATTATTAAATTAGGATTATAAAAAGAAGGGGTTTAAATGAATTCGAATTTAAATTTCGAAAACATTTTAACTTTTAAAACATTTAAATATTAAATCTCAAATCAATTAATAACATTTTTTTACATATAGATATAGCCACTTAAAAATACGTATTAAGTATTTGAAGTTAATTAAAATACGTTCGAAATTCAAATACGTATAAGATATGGAAAATCACGAAACAGAATATACTAATCAAAAATACGTACCATTAAATATCGGCCGTTACAATAATCCCATCTTTCCTCCTTTCTTTCTTCTTATTTTTCTTTGGAGCAACAAAAATTTGTGGAAAAGACGTATTTACATATTTGATGCCACCACGCTTATACCTCACTTGGGCGAGTGGAGTTCTCTACTCGGTCGAGTGGAATTAACCACACGGGCGAGTACATTGCGGCACTAGGTCAGGCAGATGTCTTCGTATTAGTCGTACTCAGTCGAGTACGCTTCTTCACTCGGGCGAGTTACTAGCGTTACTCGACCGAGTGGCCTGTTTGTGAAATCCTTCCTTCACCTCCTCGCCTCCTCGTCGATTCTATCGATCTTCTTCTTCTCCTACTCATTGTCCAGCACCGTTAGGTCCTCAATAAGGCCATAAGCGATGCTCCGGTATGTGTGCAAATCCCTTAATCTCATTTATGCTCCCGATCGCTCCATATTTTTTGAAATCCGAAAAAAACAAGAAATAGTGAAAAGTAACGTAATATCGTCGAATAATCGTGAAAATTAAGCACGATATGGGCGATCAAAATGGTACGCAAATACGCAGAAAAAGGTGTAAAATATGGACCGTTCAAAATCCCCAAAGCTTGCCTCTTACTCGTCCTCGAGGAAGATGAGTAAAAAGGCGAACCTGGTGGACAAAAATAAGGAAAATGAAAAAGAAAGAGAGAAAAGAAAACGAAGAGGGAGGTGCTAGATCATCCTCTCAGAACATGGAGTTGCTTACTCAAATAGCACGCGATGAATTAAACATGCTAAAGATTTTTACCTCGATATCACATCATATATAGGCGCATTTGACATAGAAAACAAGAACGTCAAAACGATACGAAATATGAAATCATTCTAGAAATATGAAATCATTCTAGAAATGGTTTAAGAATGTTGGTGTCACAATCGTTCAATTATCAATTCAATATAATAAAAGTGTCTAGGGCTAGGGAATCCCCACTACGGATTGCCATGCATCCTTGTGAATCATGAATCTCAATGTTACTAGACTTGAATTGTGGTGAACTAATCGTAACTAAATAAAGAACCAAGCTCACGCTCTTGCGCTATTACCGGTCTATAGTGACCTAGATTAGAGCCCACTCTCGTGCAAACCCTAATCTAAGCCACTAGCATTAAGATCGACTTCATCATCCAATCACAACTCAAGCCCACTCTCGTGCAAACTTGAGTTATGATCTAGACTATGATAGCTCGTATTTGTCCAATCTCTTGCAAATGAATATGTGTATAGACTTATAATAAAAATGCTAGCTTTGGTCCAATCTCTTGCAAACCAAACCTAGTGGATCTCGATTATAAATCTAAATCGAATATCTAGACCTTTCCATTGATCATAGCCCAATCTCTTGCAAACTCTAGATCAATAGAAATTCCTAACTATCCTTAATAAATCAATCACAAACTAACCTCCTAGCAATTCTAGCAAAACATCGATTCATTCATCACAAATCTAACATTAGATCCATAGGGTTCATCCCTTTGTCCTAGAACAAGGGATCTACTCACAATTCATCGAAACAATAGCAAGATCATTGATAGAAAACATATTGCAATTTAGATCTAGAAGGAAACAATTTATAAAGTGCACATATTCGAAAGGATTAGACAAACCAGATATGAGTTCTTCAATCTCCTTCAATACAAAGCTGAATTCAAATTAGAATTAATTTAAAAACTATTCTAAGGTGTGTCCCCTAAGCTGGAATAAACACTGGGCATAAATACATGCCCAAAACATCCAAATAAACCTGACAGAACTGCCCCTGCGCAGCCCAAAACCCTAGTTAAAAACCCAAGCGGGCGGCGCTACTCGGCAGAATGGAAATCTCACACGGCCGAGTGCCAGATCCGAATAAAAACAGAGAAGTTGGAGGGTTTAGGCACTCTGGCACTTTGCGACACTCGGCCGAGTGGAGTTCATCACTCGGGCGAGTGGACTTCCTACTAGGCTTAGTGGGTCTTCTGCTGCGCTCCCCAGAATTCCAGATAGTCTGGCATGTTTTCCTTCAGAAAATGTGACCTCACTCGGGCGAGAGGAGTTCTCTACTTGGCCTAGCAGAATTAACCACTCGGGCGAGTACATTACGGCACTAGGTCAGGCAAATGTCTTTGTATCAGTCGTACTCGGCCGAGTATGCTGCTTCACTCGGGCGAATGACTAGCGTGACTTGGCCGAGTGGCTTGTTTGTGGAATCCTTCCTTCTCCTCCTCTCCTCCTCATCGATTCTATCGATCTTCTTCTTCTCCCGCTCGTCGTCCAGTGCCGTTAGCTCCTTAATAAGGCCATGAGCGATGCTTCGACACGCGTGCAAATCCTTTAATCTCCTTTATGCTCCCGATTGCTCCATATTTCCTGAAATCCGACAAAAACAAGAAATAGTGAAAAGTGACGTAATATCGTCGAATAATCGTGAAAAGCGCGATAAGTGCGATCAAAATGGTAAGCAAATATGCAGAAAAAAGGTGTAAAATAGGGACAGATCAGTGTGGTGAAATAGGGATGCAATGTGATATCATAAAGCTCATGGGAAAAATTTGAAGATCACATGACAGTCTCCCCAAAGCCAGCATGAAGCATATCTCTAAACAATAAAGATCAGGGCTTAAGTGTGATTGGGGTGTTAGTGGAAATATCGGAGCTAAGAGGGGGCATGGGGGCAAAATGATAATATGTGCGGCGATTGAGTGATGAGAAAATTTATTAAAGAAATCTAAATCCTAATACGTTCCTACCTCTACCAAGAGGAGACGTGATTATTCAAATGCTCCACTAGAAAGCAAATAAAATATCTACACTACTAGAGTAGGATACACCTGTTCGAAAGGCGGATCTCAGATCTTTATTGGTGCAGGAATCTATTCCTCATGCAGATTTTGTGGTTCAGCTAGCAGCTTTACTCCACGAATGTCATCGGACCCTAGTAACATGGCTCCTAGCATTCCCTGAAGGCGTCCACCTGTAACATGTATGGTGTTGAGTATTGACGGCTCCCTACTTGGTTTTAATGCTGAGCAAACATAAATACTTGTGACTAATCAGCTTCATGCAATTATTTCATTGCCTAATCATTTTATGAAGATCTAATAGCAATGAATGACAATCAAGCCCAATGTATGACAATCAAAGATTAGTCAAAGCTCAAAGAGTCGATTGGGTGATCAAGATAAAGATAGAAGCTACAAAGACTTCAAGTTCAATCAAGAGAAAGATAAGAAGCTTCAACTCATTATAAATCTTTTCATTCTTGTATTTTCTTTCTCTTAGAATGTAGTCTTGAAGTAGAATTATCTTGGAGCACTCACACATCACTCATTCTATCCTAGGAATCCATTAGAATCCATTTCCTAGGATTTCAATTCATAAAACTCTTAGATGTGCATTCTGTTTGACTGATAGCTGACTGATGCTCAAAAGTCACGCGACTGTCTCTTGACATGCACCTGTATTTTGTTCTTCAGTCGCCTGAAATGCTCACACTTTTGATAACATAACTTGGGTTTTCTTTGTTCAAATCTAACAGGTAATTGTTGTACAAAGTATAGGCACCTGTCTAGTTGCAGGTGCATGTGACTTATTAGTCAGTTGCCTATTTCATCGTGCCCAAGTTATCCCGTTTTGTCAACTTACGTACTTGTGCTTTCAGGCACTGTATGTTGGATTTACAGGCGCCTGTCAGTTCCTCTATAGTCGCATGTCCAGCCCTTGCCTTACTTCTTGATTTTGTCAAGTTATGCACTTGTACACACAGGCACTGAACGTTGGTTTCACAGTCGCCTGCCCATGGCATAGGTGACTGTGTATACCACATCAGACGCATGTCCTTGCTTCCCAGAATTCTTAAGTTTTTGAAACTTTAGCACTTTGCCACTCAGACACCTGCCGAAGGGTTATCAGGCGCCTGCTTGATTTCAGATGCCTGCCCAACCTTAATCAGTCGCATGTCCTAAGTGGTAAGTTACCATGTAATTCTCCCCTACCCTCTGACGCATTGCAGCAGGTGACAATCGTCTCTTCATCAGTCGCCTGTCCTTGCTGTTAAATTAATCCGTTAGCTATTTCCACACAGATTTTGAGAGGGCTTTTTGGGTAATTGTTTGAGGGCTTTGAGAGAACATATAAAGAGGTCATCTATTGTTCCATTGGAACTCTCTTAGACATTCTTGCATTTATCTCTCAAGATCAAGTGATCAAGCTTTCATTCTTTCATTCCAAAGCCCTAAATCTCAAATCCAAGCTTGTCTTCTAACTAGAATCAACTCTCATCCTCTACATTTGGTGAAGACAAGTGCATGGGATATTCTCTCTTCCCGAAAGAGATCTACACCTTATTCTTTCTCCTTCAAGTTTTACTTCAAGGCAAATGTGATTTGTAAGTGTGCAATTTCAATTTCATAACTTTCGTAATTGGTTTTTGCTCTCTGTTGTGAGAGTGTTTGCTTGATCCCAGGTAGTGGGATTCAAGGTCATCAATATTTTGTATTGATTACACTTGTAAGGTTGCTACAAGTGGGTTGAAAGGAAAACTCAAGCTAGGATTTTAGCTTGAGTATCTGGGTGGTATCCCAGGTGGTAGGGACATAGGATTACCATGAACAAGTCGGGTTTGACTTGGTTAATCCGAACCCTTGAAATATCTTGTGTTTGCTTGTTCTTATTGTTGTTTCATTATAATTCCGTATCTTTGTTGGTTAGGATTTTAATTAGGCGTTAATTCCTATTTAAATTATAAACACAATTCAACCCCCCTTTTAGTGTTTTCCTCATAGCATAAGGTCCTTATGATTAGTATCAAAGTGCAGGGTTATAGTTATGGCATCCAACAATAATAACAATATTCCTCTACCTACTTCCTATAACAATCATGATCGTGAAAGTGCTTCTTGCATCTTTGAAGGCCAATCTACGGTTCGTCCTCCACGACTCAATGACATGAATTTCGACTATTGGAAGTGCCGAATGGTGACATTCCTTAGAAATGCTTCCCTATAGAGAATCCTCCACAAGGAATACGTAGAGCCTACGGAAGAGGATTACGACAAATGGAAAACCACCGAGAAGTCCGCAGAGGTGAACAACGCCAAGGCAATGAACGCTCTTCATTGTGCTTTAGAGCCCGATGAGTTCAATAAGATATGCACATGTAAGAATGCACATCAAATTTAGAATAATCTCATTGATAGGCTCATATTTTACACTTTATTTCTGCATATTTGCATGCCATTTCGATTGCTCATATCGCGATTTTCATGATTATTTGACGATGTTTTGATACTTTTCACTATTTCTTATTTTTCGTCTAATTTCAGGAGATATGTAGCAATCGGATGCAATTTGGAGCCTATATGACTTGAACGCATGCCGGCAAATCACCCATGATCATATCAGAGAGTTAACAGCGCTGGTGGATGAGTGGAAGAAGAAGGACATCGAAGGAATCGACAAGGAAGCGAGGAGGAGAAGAAATGAGCTCTGAAACAGGCCACTCGACCAAGTAAAGAAGCTCACTCGGCCGAGTGAAGCAGCCTACCCGGCCGAGCAAAACTAATAGGATAACATCTGCCAGCCTGAGTACCACAACGTACTCGGTCGAGTGGTGAATTCCACTCGTCTGAGTAAGAACTCCACTCGCCCGAGTGGAGGCCAAGATTTCGAAGAGAGCCAGGCCGACTTCTCTATTTTTTGGGATGATCTGCAGACTGTCATACTCGGTCGAGTAGAATTCTCACTCGGTCGAGTAAGATTCCCACTCGGTCGAGTAGCGCAGACACCCAGTCGAGAAAACTAGGGTTTTTGGCGGCGCAAGGGCAGTTTGGTCTGCATTTTTTGGTTCTTTTGGGCATGTATTTAAGCCCAGTTTTGTCTCCAAGCCCAGGGGAGACTAGATAGACTTCTTAGAACTATTTTTCCTTAGTTTCTAATCATAATTTAGCTTTTGTTTTGGCGAGAGATTGAAGATTGGATCTTACTTTCTATTGAAAGCTTCTTTGGCGACATTGGTTTGATTCCAGCCCCCGGTACTTCTGTCCCCACCTCTGCCAGTGCCGAGAGCTCTGTTGTTATGTCTGTCACCACCGCCACTACCACTACCTCTGTGCCACTGAATGTTGATCCCATTTCCTACATGAGCCTTGAGAGCACCGCCCTCGTAGCCTTTGAGAGAGGCGATCCTTCCTCCTTTGCGACTGCCAAGACCTTGTCCTCCCCTAATTTTTCGACTGCCGGGGAGTCATTCTCTACTGCTTTCATGACCTCCCTCGCTGTTGACCAGTCTGTCTCTGCAGCCACCGTTTTCACAGAGAGCGTCGTGATGTCTGTCCCCACTTCTGTGTCCACGACCTCTCTGCCTGTCTTGTCCTCCGTCGTCGCCTCATCCTCTTTTGCTGTTGCTCACACTTCTAAGAGAATTCCTGCATCTCAGCCTCCCACTAAGGCTGAGCATCTTCTAGCGAGCACTGTCCCATACCTTCACCCGCTAGTAGCCCCACTGGTCTACGGTGGTCATGCATGATAGCCCCATCCTCCTCCAGTGCGCCCCTCTGATCCCGCTCCTGACGCCCTTGTCCAGCATCTCCGTGCTGTCAAGGGGGCATGAGTGGGACCAAATGGATTTTAGAGCTCTCACCGCCACCGTTAGCTCCGTGCAGCCATGCGTCGTCATTCTTCCTGGTATTCAGGGCACACTGAGCAGTCCTTGAATACCTGCCTCAGCTTCCACCACCTGCACTCTGGCCCATCCCTCAGGAGCCTGCACCTCCGCCACCACTGCCCCCACCACAGGGAGGTGATGGCGCTCCACCACCAGCCTAGGCATGTACACCTGATGCTTGCCATGTTATTACTGCTCCACCTCTCGCCCCATCATTTTGCCATCATTTTTCTTACCGACATGTTTTGATCACTTTTGCTTGGCACTATTCTATACATCAGTCTGGGGGAGAGTATGCACTTCTGGCCACATTTTTTGTACCTATTTTGCATTTTCCATACATCATTTGCATGCATGCTACATCCATCATTTGCATATATCATGCCATATTTTAATTTCTTTATTTACCCTTTTATTTTGCATCATGACATGCATCCACATCCTCACCCACCCACCCCTATCTTATACGTCCTAGTGCCACTCTTAGCACATTAAGGACAATGTGATGTTTAGCTCGGGGGAGTGAGTGTACACACACATTTTTTTATTTTCTTCATTTTTACCTTTATTTTTCACATTTCTTTTTTTCACTCATTTTCACTCACTTTTTCATTTTCTTGCACTGCATCACGTTTTTTTTACTTTTAGAGTGACTTGCATATGTATAGTTATTTTTTTATTTTCTTATTTATTTCATTTACTTTCTTTGCTAGAAATGAATTCCCTATGATGACTATATCTTGGAGTTTGCTTTACTCATATGCACGTATTTTCTTGCCATGTTATCGTTTTCATTTCCGATATCATATGCGATACATTGATATGCATTTGAGAAAAAGAACTTCCATCGCTCATTATATGAATTTGAATGAAATTTTAGTGTTAACTGAGTCTGGGAACTATTATTGTATACCCTACGTAGAAAATACACCAAGCTTCACTCATTGATTGCCTATACTTGGAGTATTGATTTGCCGTTTTATTATCACTTCTTTTTGCATGAAATGTGCTTTGAACTTCCAGGTTGAATGAATGATTGCCATTTGATATGATTGGATTAGTTTACTTTTTTTTGTCAAATTGAGTAGATTAAATTACCCTGCTGAAGTTGTTGTGCACATACAAAGAGTGAACCGAGCATTATGTATATTTCTTTTTCCACATATCTTGAACATCATTTCTGTACTTATAGCCATTGATGAATCTCTCCTTAGTGAATCCTATATTTGCATCTTCCCCAAGCTAAAAAGAATAAGCTCCATGAATCCCAAAAGGAAAAAAATATTTATATCCTTCTATCTTATTTGGGATTGTTCTCGTGTATATAAAAAAAGAAGAGAAATAGAAAAAAAGAAAAATGGAACTTCCATTGTGTATACACAATCCCATCTTTCCTCCTTTCTTTCTTCTTATTTTTCTTTGGAGCCACAAAAATTTGTGGAAAAGACGTATTTATATATTTGATGCCACCACGCTTATAGATAAGCTTGCATGATGGGATCCAATAGAGTGTGAGAGAGTGACTACCTATATGTGCATGACAACCTAAGGTATGTAATTTTTTATACTTAGCGAGACTACTTAGAGTATAACGACGTCTATGAATTGAATCTTGGCATGAAATTCATGAAAACCGTCTTTTTATATTCTTATCGATTTGAAATGTGTGATATCTCTTATACTCCAAGTAGAAAGCGGTCAATTGAAAACTGTGTGATATATGATTGTGTATATCATTTTACATGCCCTTGACGATGTTGATTCTAAAATGAATTCATATTTCATATGATTTTCGATGTTCTTAGTTTTTCTATCAAAAGCATCTATATGAAATGGTATCGAAGTGAAAAGCTTTAGCATGTTTATATTCATTGGTCGTGCTATTTGAGTATGCAACTCCAAGCTCTGAGAGAATGATCTAGCATCTTCACCACTTCATCTTCTTTTTCGTTCATCCATTTTTCTTTATTTTTATTCGCCAAGTCCGCCTTTCTTCTCATCTTCCTCGAGGACAAGTAAGAGGTAAGCTTGGGGCATTTTGATAGGATCATATTTTTCACTTTATTTCTACATATTTGCATGCCATTTCACTTGCTCATATCACGATTTTCACGATTGTTTGACGATGTTTCAATACTTTTCACTATTTCTTGTTTTTCTTCCAATTTCAGGAGATATGTAGCAATCTGGTGCAATTTGGAGCCTAGAAGACTTGCACGCATGCTGAAGCATCGCCCATGATCATATCAGAGAGTTAACGGTGCTGGAGGATGAGTGGAAGAAGAAGGACGTCGAAGGAATCGACGAGGAAGCGAGGAGGAGAAGAAATAAGCTCTGAAACAGGCCACTCGACCAAGTAAGGCAGCTCACTCGGTCGAGTGAAGCAACATACTCGACCGAGCAAAACTGACACGATAACATCTGCCAGCCTGAGTACCACAATGTACTTGGCCGAGTGGTGAATTTTACTCGACCGAGTAAGAACTCCACTCGCCCGAGTGGAGGCCAAGATTTCGAAGAGAGCCAGGTCGACTTCTCTGTTTTTTGGGATGATCTGCCGACTGTCATACTCGGACGTGTAGAATTCTCACTCAGCTGAGTAAGATTCCCACTCGGCCGAGAAGTGGAGACACACAGTCGGGAAAACTAGGGTTTCTGGCGGCGCAGTGGTAGTTTGTTTTGCGTTTTTTGGTTCTTTTGGGTATGTAATTAAGCCCAATTTTGTCTCCAGCCCCAGGGGAGATCAGATAGACTTCTTAGAGCTATTTTCCTTAGTTTCTAATCATTGTTTAGCTTTTGTTTTGGCGAGAGAATGAAGATTGGATCTTAGATTTCTATTGAAAGCTTCTTTGGCGACATTGGTTTGTTTTAATCTCTTGCAAGTTTTGATTTTTTATGCTAGATCTCTTATTGAATCTTGATTGCATGATGAATTCTATTGTTGATCTTGTCTCTCTATCAATTTCTAATATGCATTGTGAGTAGTTACTTTGCTCTAGGGCAAAGGGATGAACCCTTTGATATAATGTTTGAATTGTGAGATCTATTGAATTGCCATGCTATTAGGCTTGTTAGAAAGGTTAGATCTTGGTTGATTTACTACGAATAGATAGTGATTTCTCTTGGATCTCGTGAGCTCGACAGAGGATCTTAATCTAAGGAAAGCCCTAGATATTCGATTTAGGTTTACAATCGAAATTCCCTAGATTTGGTGCGCGAAAGCGACACAAGCTAGCATTTTTATTGTTCTCATAAACTCATACTCGTTGCACGACGGTGAACGAGTACGAACTATCATTATCTAGATCGAAACCCAAGTTACGCGACATCGAGCTTGAGTTAGGATTGGACATAATTGCCGATCTTAATGGTAGCGATTTGAGTTAGACTTTTGCGATAGCGGGGCTCTAATTTAGATTGATATAGACCTACAAAAGCGTAACAACGTGAGTTGGTTCTCCATAGAGTTGCGGCAAGTTCACCTTTAACCAAGTTCGATTGCATGGTTGTTCATAACTCATGTTGAAAACTTGAAAATCCATAGCGGGGATTCCCTAGCCTTATATGACTTTATTATATTGAATTTGCATTAATACTCGAACGATCGTTACACCATCCATTCTTAAAGGATTTTCCACCAAATAACTTAGTAATTGAAATAGAGTACTTTCATTCGTCCTCCCTGTGATTTGATACCCACTTGCCACTTAACCGTGCACTTGCAGTAAAGCTACATTGTTTTTTGGGTGTATATCCTGGAGCGATCACTCATCGTCACCCACGAAGGGAGCAACAAGGTAAAATTTTCAAATTTATATGTTACTATGCAAAACTTCGATATGTTTCAAATGCAGGAAGATAAGAACTTTACTTCGATGTATGCTCGCTTCACCGACATCACCAATGAGCTTGAAGCTCTTGGAAAGAAATACACACAACAAGAGAAGGTGAGGAAGATCATCATGTCTATGACCTCAAAATGGGAAAGAAAAATAATAACAATTGAAGAGGTCAATGACATGAAAAGATACACCATGGTGAACCTCACCGGTACACTCATGTCATACGAAGTGAGAAGGGAGAACCAATTGAAGATTAGGGGAATTATGAAGCCAACTGAATTATGAAGCCCACTGAGGCAAAGAAGAAAGCAATAGCTTTCAAAGCTACCTCTTCATCCGTTGAAAGTGATGAGTCCGGTGATGAGATGGATTTTGGAATCCATGGTGCTCATGGAGAAGAAGTTCCAATGCTTATTTTCCAAAGGTAAACTTCCCTCCAAATGTAAATTTAACTCAACTAACTCTTCTTCTCTTTGCTATAAGTGTAACAAGCTAGGGCACATCAATAAGGATTGCCCAATTCTAAAGAACAAGGAGAAGGGGAAAGCACCAAAATACAACAAATCTGACAAATACAAGAAGAATAAGAAGAAATGACTTGTAGGTACTTTCGATGACTCGAGCAAAAATTCATCAAGTTAATCCGAGGATAAGAAGGATGAGAGTTCCCACATGTGCTTCATGGCTCGTGAGGATACACCCTCCGATGGGAGCTCTAATGAGAGTGATGAGCCCGAGATAACTATGGGTGAACTTAGAATTGCAAATGAAGAATTATTTTCGAAGTATTAATCTCTTAAGCTTAAATATATTAAGAGTGAGGAGATAAATGCTAGTAAGTCATCCATGCCACCCATCACCAACAATGACACCATTGTTGAAACACTAACCCTTGAGAAATCTACTTTGCTTACTCAAAATGGGTCAATGAGAAATTAGGTTGAATCCCTCAAATCTTAATTGGATCATGTATCCATTGTGGATTGCAATGATCGTGAGATTGAAAATCTTCAATCTAAAAAAGCTTGTATATTGAGAATGATTCTCTCAAAACCCAAGTGCACGAGCTTACCACACTTGTGTCCACCTTGGACAGTATCATTTATTCTCTTGAGAAGAAATATGAGCCCATTTCCTCCATTGTTGAAAGATTCAACAAAGGAAAAGGGAAATTGGATGATTTTCTTTCAAACCAATTTTCGGCCACACATTGTGCTGGACTTGGTTATTCAGAGGTAAGTGCATCCAAAACTAACACCAAATATAGTGGTGTCACTATAAAATTTGTGAGGACATCCTCTGGTGCATCCACTAGTGGTGACCAAAACACATTGGGTAGCAAACTTATCAAAAAGGTCATCACTTCACACACTCCCTCATTTGCAAATAAACCCACCAAGAGTGAAAACCAAAAGAAGGGACATGCTTTCATGTACACCAATACACACCCACGTAGGAACACTCCTACTTCACTTATGAACACATATAGTTACTTTTACTCACCACACCCACAGACACGTGCAAACCCACACATAAGATATTCTCATGCATGTGCTCCTCCACATACGTATGCTCATACACATCATCCTCATATGTATGCTCATCTATATGCACCACACCATATGCATACACCTTATGTTTCACATGACCACTACATGTCTTATGCATATGCTCCACCATTTTCATATGCTAGACCACATGCTCATAAGCATCATGCACCACATAGAAAACCAACTCATGTGCGTGCAACTAGGAAAAGGACTCCGAGAACATACACTATTTGGGGACCTAAGGACACTAGCACTCATGATAGGAATGCATATGTAAAATCCTATTTTAGAGATGTTGTAAATTGTGATGATTATATTGGGAAGCCAAAGTCCAGTTGGACTTGGTTTCCAAAGGGCTAATCCCCTTGGACCAAACAAGCTTGGGTACCATAAGCTTATGGTGAATTATGTAAGTACCCAAGAAAACGAGAAAAACAACAAAAGAAAAATTAGCTCTAAGAAGACACGATGGATTCTCGATAGTGGTTGCTCCAAGCATATGACGGGAGATCACTCTTTGCTTTTCAAAGTGATCCGCAACAAGAATGGTGCAATGGTGACCTTTGGAAGCGATGAAAAGGGAACCATAATTGGAGTAGAAAAAATCGGTAATCCATCTAAACCTTTAATTGAAAATGTATATCTTGTAGATGGCTTAAAATCATAACCTCATTTCCATAAGTCAACTTTGTGACAAATGTTACAAGTTTAACTATGGAGAGGGTAAGTGTAGTATTATTGATGATAAATCTAGTGTGTTATTTTCTGGTACACGCCATAAAGATATTTATATCTTACGCATGCCACAATATATAGAACTTTGCTTAGTTGCACATTCAAATGAATAACTATTATGACATCATCGTTTTGGGCATGTTCATTTTAAGCATCTTTATAAATTGTCCAAGTATGATTTAGTTAAAGGATTTCCGAAAATTTCTTTTTATAAGAAAAGCTTTTGTAATTCATGTCGACGTGGCAAATTCTGTAAATCCTTATTTAAACTTAAAGATGGCATTACTTCTAAGAGGCCACTAGAAATTCTACATTTAGATTTATTTGGGCCAATTAGAGTTGCATCTTTAGGAAATGCACATTATGGATTAGTCATAGTTAATGCTTTTTCTAGATTTACTTGGGTATATTTTCTATCTAATAAAATTGAAGCTTTTGAAGAGTTTACTAAGTTTGCGAAGAAAACTCAAAATCTCTTTGGAACCACCATTATCACTATTCATAGTGATCATGGAGGGGAATTTGAGAATGAGCTTTTCTCTAAGTTTTGTGATGAACACGGTATAACTCACAATTTTTCTTTTCCTCGTGCACCACCACAAAATGGTGTTGTTGCGAGAAAGAATATGACTCTTATTGAGTGTGCGCACACAATGCTTCATGATAGTCATCTTGGACTTCAATTTTGGGCGGAGGCGGTTCACATGGCATGTTATGTGCACAATAGGATCCTAGTGAGGCCACGTACGAACTAAAATTGTTTTGGACTATTTTATGATAAAAAGCCTCAAGTTAAATATTTTCAAGTTTTTGGTTCAAAATGGTTTATTAAGAACACGTTTGGTAATCTTGATAAATTTTAGTCAAGATCCGATGAAGGATTATTGTTGGATATTCCACACGTAGCAAAGCCTACCGGATATACACCAAAAACTCTTCAACGGTTGAGGAATCATTTCATGTATCTTTTAATGAGGATTTTGATTTTCCTCATGTTAATGATGACAGTTTAGATATTTTATGTGATTCTATCAATAATGTTAAACTTGATGATGTTATTTAGACTAAGAAAACTAATGAAGATGTTGAGATTGTTCCTAGTGATCCAGGGGTTCTCAAAGCTTATCCAATCGTTCGTGACCACCCACATGACCAAATTATTGGAGATATTGGAGTGGGTGTCTGGACAAGGTCAAGGTTTGATGAATTCTCTCATTGTGCCTTTGTTTCCATTATTGAGCGAAAGAACATCAAGAAGCATGTGAAGATAGCTCTTGGATCGTGGCAATGGAAGAGGAACTCATCCAATTCGAAAGGAATGAAGTTTGGGAGCTTGTTCCTCTACCAAGTGGACATCAAGTCATCGTGACTAAATGGCTTTTCAAGAACAAGATGGACGAGAATGAAGTTGTCACAAGGAACAAAGTAAGGTTAGTAAGTCAAGGCTACCGGCAAGAAGAATGTAATGATTTCAAAGAATCTTTTACTTCGGTAGCTAGATTAGAAGCCATTAGATTGTTATTATCTTTTGCATCTCATAAAAATTTCAAATTATTTCAAATATATGTCAAAAGTATATTTTTAAATGGTGTTGTTAGTGAAGAAGTTTATGTTTCACAACCTCCCGGTTTTATTCATGAAAAATTTCCAACCCATGTTTTCAAACTTAAGAAAGCTTTATATGTGTTGAGACAAGCTCCTAGAGCTTGGTATGATCACCTTAAGAACTTTCTCTTGGATTTGGGATTTAAAATGGGAGAAGTTGATTAAACACTTTTTACTAAATACTATGAAAATGACATTCTTCTCATTCAAGTTTATGTAGATGATATTATTTTTGGATATACTAACTATGATCTTTGTCAAGAATTTTCTAAGTCCATGAAGGATGAATTTGAGATGAGCCACAAGGGTGAGCTCAACTATTTTCTAGGACTTCAAATTCGGTAAATGAAGGATGGCATCTTCATACATCAATCCAAGTACACCTGGGAGCTAATCAAGCGATTCGGGATGTAATCGTCTTCTAGCAAAAGGACTCTCATGAGTACAACTACACATCTACACAAGGATGAAAACAGAAAAGAGGTAAACATTCGTCTATATCGATGTATGATAGGTAGCTTACTTTATTTAACCGCAAGAAAGCCCGATATCATGTTTTCGATTTGTTTATGTGCTAGATATCAATCACAACATAAAGAATCACATTTGATTGTGGTTAAACGAATATTTTGTTATCTAAATCAAACACTAGATTATGGATTACTTTATCCAAAATCTAGCACATATGAGTTATTGTCATATAGTGATGCTGATTTTGCTGTAGGCAAATCAGATAGGAAGAGTACTAGTGACACTTGACATTTTATAGGAAATTCCCATGTCTCTTGGTTTCCTAAGAAGAAAAATTTTGTAACATTTTCCATGACCGAAGAGGAATATATTTCCGCAGTTATTGCATTTGCACAAGTTCTTTGGATGAGACACACTCTTAAAGACTATGGTATTAATTGTGATATTTGCACTATCATGGTTGATAGCTAAAGTGCAATTTGTCTCTCCAAAAATCCGGCACATCACTCCCGTACCAAACACAAAGATATGAGATACCATTTTATTAATGATCATGTAGCTAAGAAGGACATCATTCTAGAGTACATTCGAACGAAAAAAAATCGCTGATATCTTTACAAAACCTCTAAAAGAAGACTCATTTGTGAGGTTGCCAGGAGAATTAGGGATTATTGGTGAATTTGAAATCTCTGACTTGATTTTCACCTGCTATACCATGTTTTAGGGTTCATTTGAACATTTTCATATTATATATCAAATGTGTCTATTTTCTCCATATGTTTTATATGAGATTTCTTGGAGAATTTTGTCAATTTATGATTATGTTGATAACATTCATATGAGTATTATTTTATATGTTTATGAATGTTATTTGATGTGATTAGAGTGTTTAAAGTATAGGTCTAAGGGTGAGAGAAATCAATTTCTCATTTTCGCATCATTCCTAGTTTAGATAACCAGGACAGGCGACTGTGTTTCCTTCAACAGTCACCGACACAAACTTTAATCTGTAGTCTATTATCATATATATAGGTCAGGTGATTGATGTTCATTATACAGGCACATGGTCTTCACCCAGGCAACTGCCCTAAATATCACTCATTTTCCCGAGAACAGACTCAAATTTCTTGTCAGCACACAGGCCCATGTAGATCATTTCATAGGCGCTGCTGCTGTGATTTCTTCTATAGGTGATTGTCCTTATTCTAAGCCATTTTCGATTCTATTCTTGCCAGGCGACGGCACGTTGTGCATCAGTCGCCTGTCTTATCTGTTTATCGGTTCATAAACTTGATCTCAGCCATTCATTTTTGATCCAACGGTTCAAAACACTCCATCGATTGACTTAAAGTGTTGAGTTGCTCTAGCTTCTCTCTCCTACGATTCAAATTCCTCCAAGCTGTCGAGAGATTTCGAGAGCTCCTCCGAGTGATTCCTCCATCGATCAAGCCCATCTCCAGTCATCCTCCATTAAGTCAACCTCCATCGAGTCTTCATCGTCATCCTCCGTCATCTAGGTATAACGATTTCGACTCACTACATTTCTATTTCGTGCCCTAGCCTAGCTTCTTCTCCTTTTCTTTCTCCATGGAACCAAAATCTGGCACCTCTAAGGGCAAATCTACTTCCCTTACGAAGCCTAGAGAGCCGAAGGTTGGGGTCCCCAAGGTTGCTTCTACCAAAGCCTGCACCAAGAAGGCCAAACCACCCTCTCCCTCTCTATCATTGTCCGATTCGGATGCTTTTTGGTCTAGCGAGGATATTCCTCTAAAGGGTATACGCAAGCAACCTGATGTAGCCCACACCTCGTCTCAGATTCTAGCCATTCTTCCAGCTGAACCCCATGTTGAAGCTGCACCCAAATCCTAAAGATAAAACCCAAACCAATCCTAAAACCTCTGCTCCTCCTCCTACAGCTTCTGCATCTTTTCACCCTACTTGTCGTGACAATAAGTGTATGGGAATGTATAACGCCCTTATCAATGTCAATCTTCTGAAAGAGTATTTCATCTAATATCCCACTTTTTAGGCTGAAAACCTATCCCAGCTCATGACCACAACCAAGCTTGTCGATCTATTTTGCTATTCTCCAGCTGATTCTCCTAAGCCATATCACATGCTTGTTAAATGATGTGTCATTATATTCCACATTTTATCAATATAATTACACGTCAAAATGATTGCTCAATTACACATTTCTTATGCTTTTATGCTCATAATTGGAACTATCGTACTTTAAGAGCGTTTGGTTGCATTTCAGAGAATATCGAGCGATTTGGAGTATATTGGAGGAGAGAGTGCATGCTTCGACACCTAAGCTCCTGAGGCGCCGCATTCAGTGACTCAAAGCTGCTGGGGAGTAAGGAAGGGGCAAGAGAGAAAGGACGAAGAAGAGGAGAATGAAGAAAGCATGGTTCTATAATACCATAACTCATGGATTCCAGGTCACTCGATTGAGCTATGATGCGGCAAAGAAATCGAGCGGTCCAAAGTGCTGGAAACAGGACAGCCGTGCACTCTTTTCAAATATGCTATCACCTGGGATTTTTCAGTATTTTTCTGATATTCTTTCTAGATAGTATACTAAACGATGGTTCCAACGCTACCAAGAACTCGCCAATCGGAGGTCGGATGAGCCCTGGGAAATTTCTGCAATCTGATGCTGCAGTGCTGAAATTTGTTTTCGACCACCTACTCGACCGAGTAGCCACCTACTCGACCGAGCAGAGTGACAAATCGTGCTGAAATCTGTTTTTGACCTCCTACTCGACCGATCAACCACCTACTCAACCGAGCAGGACCCTACTCGGTCCGAGCAAGCATCCATCACCATAAGAATTCTAGCTTAGCGTCGACATCCGACGGTCTTAGTGGCGAGTCCTAAAGCCCTAGTCTTTTATATTTATTTCTTTCTTTCTTTGTGTGGAACCCCTTGTTTGCGACATCGAGTGACACGACTTTCGCATCCATCACCATTACGACACTCCACAATCCACATCCATCAATAAATCCGCAAGTCTAACACAACTTAGGAGTAGTTAGGTAGTATATCACCGCTTCCCCGTGTTCGATACCTGCTCGCCACTGTACCGTGCGATTGCGGTTAGATGACATCATTTCGGAGTTAATTCCGGGTCGATCAAGTTTATGACACCGTTGCCAGGGACGCATTCTGCCATATTATCTATTTACCACAATTAGGTTGATTAGATTGCGTTAAAACATTAAAAAAAGAAAGAGATATTTTTCCCCGCCACAGGCTTTATCATTATCTCTATCTTCTTGTACTATTGATATCTTTTCCAGGTTGTTTGTTTTTGACTATTCAGGTACAATGGATCAATCTTGGCATTATTCAGGCAATGATTATTCGGCACAATATGAGGCTCCAATGGGAGGATGCGAATATTATTCACAGGACACATACTATCAGATGGAAGGATATGATCAATATTCAAAGTGCTATGCCTACTGCGAGTCTTGTGATAAGGATGGACACATGCCCAATGAAAGCCGCATCTGTCTCTTGAGTCCTGACCATCCTCTCAATTTGACACTCATGCATTTATGGCACAGGTAGAGGAGAGCACGGTTGTCAGCGCTATGCTAAATGAGTCACATGATCGATGGCAGAAAGATATGGCCGAAATCAACCAGTGCCTTTCATATTATGAGCTCGATGGAGAGACTGAGAACATTAATACTTCCACATCTGAGGAGACAGCGGCTGACATACACGATGCATCCAAGGGCGACACATTCACTTCCATATCCACGGAGCCAGAGCTTATCTTCGAGGAGGTCGTGTATTGGGATGAGGACACATATATTCATAAGGATCCCGAGTGTTGTCCACCTTCAGTTGAGCTTCTGCAGCCACCTCATCCTTCCATTGACAACGATAAGGATTCGCCTAATGAGATCCATACTCATATGCCAGAGCTGTCTGAAAAGCCTGAGACGAACGACAAGGAACTGCCTGTCGTGGTACATGAGAGCGGAGATGTATTTTCAGGAAAGTATCGTCTACCTATTTTTACTTTACATATTTCTTTTGAAGATATTCTTTGGAAAACTTTTATTTTAGGGAAAAATTTTCCACATCAGATTGATGAGGCTTACCTCTTCCAGGGTACATGTGGAGTCCTTGGAGAGATGCTGGGAGTCACATTGCTGGAATCTGATGGAGCCCGTGGAGATAGGCACTTGGTGGAGCCATGGAAATTGCAGATAGAGCAGCTGCCTGTACCGGCATAGATATTGGATCCGCCTTTTGCTACAGGTGGTACCAATCTAGTAATGTAGTATTTGATGCTTTCAATAAACACGAATCCTCTCGTCAGTGAGAGGACCGTATAGGATTTTATGTGCTTTCTTAGTTTAATAAATTCACCCCATATGATGGCTCAATTATCTTTTGCACCTAACCCACTATTTATCATCCATGTCCACCCTTGTATTTGGTGATTATTTTGCCTCTCTCCCCAATTTTTATGTGATGTTTAAGCTTGGGGCAAAGAGACTATTTTGTTGAGTGGCCCACCATCTTGTCGTTGTCCTTTATTTATATCATACACACATTGAGAAAAATGTGATGTTTAAGCTTAGGGGAGTGCATAGTGCACACACTTTACTTCATCGTGAAACACACTTTGAAATTTCCATATGAACCATGTTCACTTCTATATTTATGTCTCAGATGCTTCATTTTCTATGAAATATCGTGGATCTATTTTTTTATAAACTCTGATATCTGTTAGGTTAGAGTTTGATTTCTTGATTAGTGTATCTTGTTAATATGCTTCTTCATAGTAGAATCCATAGTTTCACAACCATATTCTCAAAACAGTTAAGCTAAAAATGAATGAATCAAATCAGAAAATCATTTGACTCCTGCATGATTTGATTGATAATTATATTACTTCATGGATGTTTAGTGATTCAAAAGAAATAGGATAACCCCATGACAACCAAAGTAGTGATGATTAGGATTCCTGAAACCGAGCCATGTATAAGTTCTATGCTTTTTCTTTTTCTTTCGTTAATAACCAATAAATGATCTTCGATCATGTTTTGCATTCCATCACGTTTACATGAGTTTGTAAAAATTCCAAAAAATGCAGAATTCAAACAAATATCCTGAATAAAAGGCCCTAGGGGTTCTTCGTAACCCAATGCCATAAGACCGTCTGGTTTGGGATGCATATGCCGCTTTTTGTATATATTGAGTTATCTCGTGTATATAAAGAAAGAAAAATGCATATGAAATATTCATATAGCCAAAAACAATATAAAAGTACAAACATCCCATGTCATTATCTCCATTTCTATATAGAACAAAGTCATGGCAAAGTTGATGGGTTCTAAGAGTCTTGAAATGGTCGTAGTGTGATGATGCCTTACCTTGATTGACTTTGTTAAATTCATTCCATGAAGTATAACATAATACCACGAATGCTTGAAAACATTTGAGCTGACATATTATACTGCTTAGAGAATGAGTTGTGTACATTGGTTTCATTTCTCTGAACTTAGTATATTGCATAATAAACTATGATATGATATACCTCTACTCTCATTTTTATCACTTATCAAGTTCATTAAATCTATTGAAATCCACGTTATTTTAATTTGAGCGAGATTTAAGTATTTGTTGTGTATATGTGTTCTAACTTCAAATTGACGTGTGCTCACGAGATCTTGCATACCTTGGGTTCTTGTATTGTCTCCATTACACACCACCGCCTCACATCTCCAATGTATCCCTCTCCGGTGTTAGCTTCTTAATAGTCTTCCTCGAGGACGAGTAAGAGGTAAGTTTAGGGGATTTTGATGTGTCATTATGTTCCTCATTTTATCTATATGATTACATGTCAAAATAATTGCTCAATTACACATTTCATATGCTTTTACGCTCATAATTGGAACTATCATACTTTAAGAGTGTTTGGTTGCATTTTAGGGAATATCAAGCGATTTGGAGTATATTGGAGGAGAGAGTGCATGCTTCGACACCGGAGCTCCTGTGGCGTCGTGTTCGGGGTGACTCAAAGCTGCTGGGGAGCAAGGAAGGGCCAAGAGAGAAGGGACGACTAAGAGGAGAATGAAGAAAGCATGGTTCTATAATACCATAACTCATGGATTCCAGGTCACGCGATCGAGCTATGATGCGGCGAAGGAATCGAGCGATCCAAAGTGCTGGAAACATTACAGCCGTGCACTCTTTTCAAATATGCTATCCCCTGGAATTTTTTAGTATTTTTCTGATATTTTGGCTTCAAGATGGTTCTAACGCCACCAAGAATGCACCAATTGGTGGTCGGATGAGCTCTGGGTATTTCTGCAATCTGATGCTGCAGTGCTGAAATCTATTTTCAACCACCTACTCGACCGAGCAGCCAACTACTCGATCGAGCAGAGTGACAAATCGTGCTGAAATCTGTTTTTGACCTCCTACTCAACCGAGCAGCCAACTACTCAATCGAGCAGAGTGACAAATCGTGCTGAAATCTGTTTTTGACCTCCTACTCGACCATGCAACCACCTACTCGACCGTGCAACCACCTACTCGACCGAGCAGGACCCTACTCGGTCCGAGCAGGCAGTGTGATGTTTTGGACGATGGATTCTAACTTCTAACAACTCGACCGAGCAGCCACTTACTCGACCAAGCTGCTACCTACTCGGTCCGAGTAGACATAGCGACGTTTTGGACTATTTTCTGACGACTCGACCGAGCAGCTACCTACTCGGACCGAGTTGCCATGGGCCCAGAACGTAAGTTGCATCCGAATCTTCTCTAGGGCACGACTTTGAGAAGGTTTTAAGAAAGGATATATGGAATAGAAGCCGTCACTTTTAGGGGGGACTTTATAAGATTTTTTTAGTTAGATCTATCAAGTTTTGGGAGACGATCTTCTGGGAGTTAGGCTACGCCATAGGCCCCTCCTCTTGTATCAAGATTTATCTCTTTAATTTTACTTTAGTTCTTATTATTATTCTTATATGATGCTAGCAATGATCTCTATTGTTTTCATAATGTTTGTTATGCATGAATAATCTTTTCTAGGGCTAATGGATTAGCCCTAGGATTTTAGGATCTAGATGCAAAGATAGGATTTTTATGATGCGTTGGATATAAAATGGGTTATATTTTGGTTGATCCAACAAAATCCTTAGGAGAACTCGTACTGAGGTCGTGCCCACGGTCGGTGGAATCGATTGGCTTAAGGAGTATCCTACTGATTTAATTAGGGAGTTAGTGGATTCAACCGAGGCTTGTGACCATGTCCGGATCGTGCCTCGAGGGGATCCACCGACGAACTATATCACTACATTGACGGCTACCGCCATTGCGTCAATGAGAGACCATCCCCATAAATCCAATGCAACACAAGAATTCTAGCCTAGCGTCGACATCCGACGGTTCTAGTGGCGAGTCCTAAAGCCCTTGTCTTTTATATTTTATTTCTTTATTTCTTTGTGTGGAACACCTTGTTTACGACATCGAGTGACACGACTTTCGCATCCATCACTATTACGACTCTCCACAATCCACATCCATCAATAAATCTGCAAGTCTAACTCAACCTAGGAGTAGATAGGTAGTATAGCACAGCTTCCCCGTGTTCGATACCTACTCACCACTATACCGTGCGCTTGCGGTTAGACGACATCGTTTCGGAGTTAATTCTGGGTCGATCAAGTTTACGGCGCTGTTGCCAGGGACACGTTTCGCCATATTATCTATTTAGCACAATTAGGTTGATTAGATTGCGTTAAAAACATTAAAAAAAGAAAGAGATATTTTTCCCACTACGGGCTTTATCATTATCTCTATCTTCTTGTACCATTGATATTTTTTCCAGGTTGTTTGTTTTTGACTATTCAGGTACAATGGATCAATCTTGGCATTATTCAGGTAATGATTATTCGGCACAGTATAAGGCTCCAATGGAAGGATACGAATATTATTCACATGACCCATACTATCAAATGGAAGGATATGATCAATATTATGACCCCTAGTGATACTAAAGGATAAGATAATGAAGAATATTAATCATCTTCTTCAGATAATGACTGTCAATGTACAATTAATAATTGTCAGACGAGTGATAAATCGGCTTATTTGAAAGCCATTGTAGATATGAGTGGTATATCCTTAAATGTCTTCACTTCTAGTGAGGAGTTAATTTCAAAAATATTATCTGAATGTCTTCCTTCGGATTTGAAGCATCAACTTCTTGGCTTATATATCAACAAGAATGATAAAAAGGACAAGCCAAAGATAGACAATGTTTATCGAATGTCTGAAGTTATTAATAGAAGACAAGATAATACTTCAAAAGTATTATCTCTCTCAGATCTCAATAAAGATATTCAAATTCCTAAACAAGAAGTTATACTTCTTAAACAAGAGAATAAATATATTCTCTCTTGATTTGACGAAGGCGATGAAGATGACCTTAGTCATTTCATTGTAAGACAAAGGAAACCTCAACATGATTCACCAAACATTTTTAATGAGGATAATGAGACATCCCAAAAGAATGGATTCTTGAATTTGTTCCAACACGTAACGTCTCAAAAATGGTGTATTAATGTGACTTTGGTTATATTCAAACAAGTCTTTATTCCTGATCTTATAGCTCTAGTTGATAGTGGTGCCGATCTTGACAGCATTCGTGAATGAATTGTACCTTCGAAATGCTTTAAGCCAACCACACAATCGTTGAGTGGTGCATGATGTAATAAACTTGATGTAAGATTTAAGTTACCCTCAGCTCACATATGTGAATGATTTATTGCAACACATTATTTTAGGAACACATTTCTTGCATAATATTATGCCTATGCAGAAAAAAAGACATATATGGTATTCAAGCCATTATAATGGCAAGGAAATATTGTTTGAGTTTATAACTGATCATCAGAATCGTTTATTAAACGAAGTCAAGAATGTTCTTCAAAAAGAAAAAACAGAACAATTTTATAAAAGAAGAAGTTTCATTTGTTCAAATTGAAGAACTAATTAAAAAGAGAAAAGAATTAATAACTCAAATAGAAGACCATTTTAATAAAACTGTCTGGAGAGATGTCCCTAATGCAAATTGGGATAGAAAATATCATATAGTGTCTCTTCCTTATGAAGATGATTTCAAAGAAAAGGATACCCCGACTAAATCTAGACCTTGCTAGATGAATCAAGATTACCTTGATCTTTGGAAAACAGAAATAAGTTCTTTACTTGAGAAGAAACTCATAAGGAAATCCTATTGTCCTTGGAGTTGTATATCGATTTATTGAGTACTAGACTTCTCCCTACTTGGTGTTAATGATGAGCAAACATAAATACGTGTGACTAATCCCCTATTTGCAGTTAATACATTGCCTAAGCATATCAAGAAGATCTATTATCAATGGATGTCACTCAAAGATCAATGAAAGCATGAAAAGTGGATTGGATGATCAAAGATGGTGATTGAAGCTCCTCGAAGACTTTAAGCTCATACTGTGGATAGTAAAGGGATTTCTACAAAATGTAATCCTTTTATTCTCTTCTAGTATGTAGCTTAAAAGTATAACTATGTTGCGCACAAACACATCTTCATTTATGTCCTAGGAAATCATTAGATCAATTTTCATTAGACTCCAATTCAGGTTTACCAAGCATGTGCATGTTGTCATTTCAACAAGCAACTGCTAAACGATTTACAGTCGCTTGTCTCAAAACAGTCGACTGAGATTTGTTCTATAGTCGCATGTTATGCACATACTTAATCAATTGATTTTTGGCCTTTCTAAACTTTAACTCATGGAGGCGACTGTTGTACATTTGCCTGTCTCAAAAAAGTCGACTGAGATTTGTTCTACAGTCGCCTGTTATGCACATACTTAATCAATTGATTTTTGGGCTTTCTAAACTTTAACTCCTACAGGCGACTGTTGTACATGTTACAGGCACATGTCCTAGATACAGTTTCATGTGATTTGTTAATCAGTCGCATGTCTATCTGCAGCCCAAAGATCACTTTCATTTTCATCTGGCCATTCGACTGATGTTGTATTGACAGTTGCATGTCCAAGGCACAGTCGACTGTTATTGCTTTAACAGTCGCCTGTCCATGATTCCTCTGCAAAATCTGCTCTCTAGATTATTTCTAGTTTTAGTGCCAGTCGACTGATGTTGTATTTACAGTCTCATGTCCATGGAACAATCGACTGTCAGTGCTTCAACAGTCGTCTGTCTTAAACTACTCTGCAGACTCTGCTCTCTGGTAAGTTTCAGGTTTTTGTGACAGTCGACCGAATATTGGTTGCACAGTCGCCTGCCCATGGCACAGGCACATGTGTGTTCCACATTAGTCGCCTGTCGTGTCTTCCCAAAACTTTCTGAGATTTTCTCAGCTTACCCATATTGCAGCCAGTCACCTATAGAAGGATTTATAATCGCCTGTTGGATTTACAGGCGTCTGTCTTTTCTTCATCAGTCGACTGTCCACATGGTAAGTTACCGTTTGAATTCTCACCTACCCTCTGACACAGTGTAGCAGTCTATTGTGTTTTGTTCAACAGTTGACTGTCGACTGTGTAAATTCCATCCGTTGGCTTTTTCTCCACGGATTTCAAACTGGGTTTTGGGGATTCAGTTTGAGGGTTTTGAGAAACCTATAAAAGAAGACCCTACTGTTCCATTGAGAGGTTACTCATCTATTCAAGCATTTCATTTTCTTGATCAAAGCTCTCAAATCCTAAAGCCCTAGAATTCCAATCTTTTCATCTCTTGCTCTCCAACCTAGAATCAAAGTGATATCTTCTAGGCAATTGGTGGTGACAAGAGAAATGGCTTTTCTCTTTTCCAAAAGAGACCTCAACACACTTGCTCCTTCAAGTTCTACTTCAAGGCATAGGTGATTGTAAGTGTTTCTATTTCAATATTTCATATCTTTCGTAATTAGATTAACTCTCGGTATGTGAGAGTGGTTTGCTTGCTCCCAAGTTGTAGGAGTCAAGGACATCGAGTGTATTTCGATTTCACTTGTAGGGTTGCTACAAGTGGGTTTAAAGGAAACCTCAAGTTAGGGTTCTAACATGATTATCTGTTGGTATCCGAGTGGAAGGGACGTAGGATTACCGGGAACAAGTCGAGAGTTGACTTGGGTAATCCGAACCCTTGAAACATCATTGTGTTTGCATTGTTTCAATTTATTTATATTCCGCATTAATTATTGGTTAGGAATTTAATTTGGCATAACTGTCGATTTAAATTGCATAAACACTATTCAACCCCCTGCTAGTGTGTTCCTCATAACCATGTCCTTACACGATTTATGTTAGTAGTAACTCTGAGAAAGAGAGAGGTATTACTCGTCTTGTTATTAATTATAAACCCTTAAATATGGTTATAAAATAGATTAGGTTGTTGGCGTTGGATCCTATGGATGGCAAACAATACTAGAAGGGGGGTTGAATAGTGTTGTATAAATAAATTTTTTTGACAATGATCGATACAAAACTAACTTCCCTTCCAATGATGCCTAAGGAACCAAGTAGAGTGACTACGCGTCCTTAATCAACAAGATGATCTTAAAATAAGAATAGAATAAAATATATATGCAATAAAGATCGAAAGATTACTTACAACAGAATAGATCTCACAGCAGAATGAATACTAAACTTGCAACAATAAACTTTATTAACAAGTAAATTAACAAATGATTACAAGATACACACACTTAAATAATAAACGAGTTAGTACAAAATAAATAACAAGAAACAATAAAAGAAAAAATCAAACAGAGAAATAAGAGATTTATACTGGTTCCCCATAACCTGGGTACGTCCAGTCCCCGACCGTCACAGATCGAGATTTAATCCATTATTGCCTTAGCTATTAATTACCCAACTTCACTCGTTAGAATTTCCAACGTCCTAGTTCCACCACTAGGATTTCCAACCACTTAGTCTCAACTAGGATTTCACCACCTAGCCTTAGTTAGGATTTCCAACGCCCTTATCTTCAAGGGACTCAACGTAAGATCAAAATCTAATTCACCACAATAAGTTAATGGAGATTGGTTTTACACCCAATAATTCTTTAGACAAAATGAATTTGCAATTGTGCTCAATGTGGTTGAAGAATAAATTGTTCTTTTGATCACACAAATAATATGAAATGATTCGATGTGATCAAGAACTCTTGTCGTTTTCAAAAATCCTTTAAGAATATAAAAATTAAAGTAGAGAGGATTTTGAAAAACAATTTACAATAGCAAAAAAATTAATGATCTTAAAAAGGATTTAGAAATGAAAAAACGAAATAGTAAGATCAGAAATTTGAAAACGTTTGGCTATGAAGAACTTTGAGAGCGATGAGAACTTTGAGAACTTTGAGAGAATTATAGCTATGCTCAAGAATGAATTGGTGAGGAAAAAGATCTCAAGGGTTCTCTATTTATATAGCTAAAGGAGGATTTGAAATAATTCAAATGAAGTTGGACTTCGGCCCAAAAGTTAGCAAAGAATAAATGGGAGAGGTAACCAAGAAAGTTGCTCGAACACAGCTGGTAGTTGACTCCCAGGATGGTAGTTGACTCCCAGAGACTTATCAGGGTGAGGGAAAATTTCTGGGTAGTTGAAAACATATTGAACCTTAGCTCCTATGGAAAGTAAGCTCTCAAATGGGTTTAAAATACGTTTTAAAAAATTTGTTAGAAAATCATTTTGTGTGTGTGCATATTCTTCTAAGCTTTAACATAATCCTAAGAAAATGAAAGACAACTCACACAGTAGACACTATGAAGACTTTAAAACCAAGGTTGAACTTGATTTAGTAGCATGGGCTTCAATTGAATTTGAGTTTCTCTTTAGCTTGCGATTGAGCACATTCTTTGAGCTTCATCTTTGAGCTCCTCCTGTACTGGAACTGAAGCTATAGCATGTATATAAGGACCCTGGCTATGAGAAAAACACTAGACGGGGGGTTGAATAGTGTTTATAAAATTTAAACGATAGTTATACCAATTTAAATTCCTAATTAATAATAAATACGAAATTATAAATTAACCCAATAATGAAACAAGCTAACACAAAGGATATTTCAAGGGTTAGAATTACCCAAGTCCAATCCCGACTTGTTTCCGGTAATCCAGCATCCCTTTGATGTGTCCATATTTTCCACTATTTTCATATCATCATTTCATTTCATACCATGCCATTTTTGCATCCAAATCCCGCATTTTACTACGATATTGCATTTTTGACGATATATCCGAGTTTCGTAGTGTTTTATGAGTTTTCAGGGATTTTGGAGTGATTTGGAACCCCACTTGGGTATGGACACATCCGACACATTCGTGAGCTCATTGGCAAGGCTCTGGAGGAGTTCGTCGTACCTTTGGAGCCATTGGAGGGGGGAGAGAGAGAGGAGGAGAGGAGAGAGTTTCATTAGCTGCTGGAGAGTTTTTCCCAGACTGCTCGGTCGAGCAGTTCAGATGCTCGGATTGAGCAGCTTCAAATGAAGGAAAGGAGTTGATACGGGCTGGCTCGGACTGAGTAGTTCATCTGCTCGGTCGAGCAGTGTCAAAATTTTAAAGCTGAAGCAATTCCAGCGCACGGCCCGAGCAGCTCTTCAGTGACCGAGTCAGACTTTGCTTGGACCGAGCTGAGATGACTCGGTCTGGGCAGGCAGAGTAACGATTTTGAAGATTTTCGATTCCCTGTAGTGCTCGGTCGAGCAACTCATCTGATCGATCCGAGCAACCGAACGAGCAATGCATTGCTCGACCGAGTCACCTACTCGATTGGCAATGCCAGGGCCATTTTTGGAAAGTTTTTCTGAAGCCGTCGATTGCACGACTTTTGCACTGAAGGCTGAGGGAGCTGTGCGACATCTGGGAGCGACTGATTCAAGGGATTTTTGGAATAGTTTTTCTGGGAGAGCTGAGAAATTTTTGAGCGAGACTTTTGAGATTAATTTTTATTAAACAGAGATTGGATAAAAACATTCGGTTGGTGACTTTTATTCTCGATTGTTCTTGCGCTTGGAATCTCGAATTCTTCTTAGATCTATAAATTGCATTTCTTATCCATATCTTGTTGTAAGTCTTCTACTTTTATTCTTTGATTGCTATGATGTTTTCATATCTAGAAATGATATTTTTATCTGTGACTATCGCCATGTGTGAGTAGATTATTCTAGGGTTGATGGGTTAGCCCTAGGATCCTAGGGAAAAGACGTAGATCTGGATCTCTACGTTGAATTAGGGATTTAGGGGAGTATTTCGATCGATCCTACTGAATTCCTGGATAACCCGTACTGAGATCATACCCACGGTCTGTGGAATTGATGTGCTTAAGGGGTACCTCTGGGATTTGAATAAGGAAATCGGTGGATCTAATCGATGCTCGTGAGCATGCCCGACTCGTGCCTTGAAGGGATCCATCGACAAACTATACCGTTACGTTGACGGCCATCGCCATTGTGTCAATGAGAGCCACCGAAAAACCTCACAATTCCAACCCACGAGAGTGGTACGAATTGGGAGATTAATCCCCCAGCCCTAATGCAACGTACGGATCCTATTCCAACGTCGACCCCCAACGATCTTAGTGGTGATCCCTAATGCCCTAGTCCTTTTTATTTGTGAAACCACATCAACAACACCCAACCAACTCTACTTTAACCCGATAGCTATCTCACTTCGAGATCTAGAAATAAACTGAGAATCCATACACGAATCCATACACACTATCACCGTCCCTGTGGGATTCGATATCATTTATACTATAACTCGACACCGTTTGATTGCGGATTGAGCCCAGAATTGAAGCCTACGGGCCATACCACCCCTGGCGATCGTGACACCGCCAGGTGGAACCTAGGTGTAGGTTTCGGGTGCATCAAGTTTTTGCCGCCATTACCGGGGACGGCAATAGTGTTCTTCTCAGTTTATTTTCTTTATTTTTGAAGTTTGCTAGCTCTCTAATCATCTGTCACCTTACCACCTGTTTTTATTCTTTTATTTATTTCGATTCTACTAACGGTGTTTATTTGAATTTTGTTGGTGCATGAACACTCGCTACAAGGGATCTACTAGAGAATTATTATTCGATCCCGAGAACGAGAAGACAGTGAGGGCATTGGGAGCCTCAAGTAGAAGTTCATCTCCCTCCGCTCAAATGGCGCAAAACAATCCTCCTCCTCCTCGCACTGGGTCCATCAGGGACCATATGAAACCAACGTTCAGGAATAACTCCTCCATCCTCAGGCCGCAACTGGAGGTAGTGAGCTTCTAGCTAAAGACGGGGTTGATTAATCTGATGCAGCAGGATCCCTTCCACGGGCATTCGAATGAAAATCCCAACCATCATATTGGCACCTTCATGGCAAAGTGTGATATATTCAAGGCAAAGGACGTTAGCGATGATGCTGTGAAGCTGCGGCTTTTCCCGTTCACTTTGAGTGATAAAGTCTTATATTGGCTACGGGCCCACCATCCCAACCATTTCACCACCTGGGAAAAGCTTGCACTTGCCTTCGTGGATAAGTTTTATCCACCCTCGAAGACGGTGCGAATCAGGGGAGCTATTTCAAACTTCAAGCAGCTTCCACAGGAGTCACTCTATGAGGTATGAGAAAGGTTCAAGGACCTCCAACATCAGTGTCCTCACCACGGGATCCAGCCCTGGGATTTGGTGCAGAGCTTTTACAACTGGCTCCAGCGTAGCACCAAGATGATCATCGATGCTGCGGTGCAAGGTGCCCCACTTGATAAGTCTCCTGAGGAGGCTATAGACTTGTTGGAGCACATGGAGGCCAACACTCAATAATGGAATGATGAACGGACTGTTGTGACCCGGACTCCTGAGGTCAAGGCCGCTAGCCACTTGGATTCTCACATTAAGACCTTGTTCAAGAAAGTGGCCCGGATTGAGCAGCGTCCAGACTCCATCCCTGCTTCACCCAGCACATCGTATCATCCTGCAGAAGAGTACGCTGATCAGGTCTATATCCCTAGTGAGGCCCACTACGATGGTGCTGAGATATCTGAGTCGGTACAATACATCCAAGGAGAGTGAAGGAATCAGTGGCAGCATCCAACTGCTAGGAATCACCTGGGGGTTTCTTATGGAAACCCAAGTGGAGGGCTGCAACCTCTGCAATTTCAGAGGCCACCACCCCCTCCTCAGCAGCAGCAGAGCCAGCAGTATGGCGGATTTAGGCCAGCTGGGCCTTACTGACCGCCGGGTTATCAGTTCAACCGGTCGCCTCAGCAGAATTATGCGCCAAATCCACCCAAGTCCTATCTTGAAGCCACATTGGAGACTTTCATGAGTGGTCAGATCTGCTTTAATCAGGACACCTCGAACCAGTTCAAAAGTATAAATTCTTCACTTGATGAACTGAGTGGTCAAATGTCGCAGCTTTAGAAGAATCAGGGGAGATTGTCCTCACAGCCGAATACAAACCTAAGAGCCCAAGCTAATCGTGGTTTCAGTTACTACACGTGGAGGACGGATGACCGACCCCGTCATGGTCCCGGTGCTAAGCAAGGAGAAGGTTACTGTTGGAGAAGCCGTCGATGACGACAATATAGAAGAGGCCGTTGAAGGGCCTATAATTATTGAGGAGAATGCAGATACCCCTCCCGTCATGCCTATTACAACGCCACTTCCCGTTGATGCTACAACGAGTAAAGCAACCCGACCTCCCCCTTCATACCCACAGAGGCTAACCCTAGCCCAGATGGAAAAGAAATACTCCAAGTTCATGGAGTTATTGAAGGGAATCTAGCTGAACATCCCGTTCATGGATGCCATCACAGAGATCCTGATCTATGCCAAATTTTTAAAGGATCTCATCACAGGAAGGAGAAAATCTAAAGAAATCAAGATATTGGAGGATTCCACCTCCGTTATCAAAAAAAATCTCCCCGGAAGCTGCCGGATCCGGGGAGCTTTACCATGACGTGCACCATGGAGGGATGCCTATCAGCAGAGCATTGATTGACTTAGGGGCTAGCATCAGTTTGATGCCCCTCTTCAATTTCTAGAGACTTCAAACTGGAAGTGATCTAGAACCGACGAGCATGTCCATCCAGCTTGCAGATCATTCCATCACCTACCCGATGGGAATAGCAAGGGATGTCATCCTTCAAATACCCCCAGGATTATGTGTTCCCGTCGACTTCATTATCAAGGATATGCCGGAGGGATGGAGCTCCCAACTTATACTCGGCCGAACGTTCATGGCGATGGTCGGTGTTCTGATAAATGTCCGAGAAGGGACCCTCTCTCTCAACGTTGGAAATATCGAAGCCGAGTTCCGGCTACAGAAGCCGATGAGAAAGCGAGCTCAGGTAGAAGGGGCCAGCTATTTGGAGCTTCTTGAAGACGAAGCCATTGAGGATTTCACTTCTGAGGGGGTCATGAAGGACCCAATGAAGACAAGCATCGACGATGACGGTGACCCAACCTACAACAAAGCGGTCACAGCGTACATCCGAGTATTGGATGAGGAATTTCTACATCGTTCTCCAAATCATCAAGAACCCGAAACTATATGCTACGTAGAGGAGAGTCTTGAAGTTGGTGGAAATCAAATGCCACCGGATTGCACCATCATGAAGATTGACACGCGACCACCACGTGCACCAAATGACAATTGATATATTTAAGGGAGTTGAGCTCACGACTGAAAACGAGCGCTTATTGGGAGGCAACCCAACTTCTTAGATTTCAGATTTTCTTTTTCAGTTTCTTATTTTTTATTTTTATTTCATGTTTTTGAGATAACACTATAAAAATCACAAAAATTTGATAAGTTCGTCTTTTGTATAGGATGGACAAATGGGGGTATACGTATCGACATTATAAACGGAAGGAAGCCGGAGGAGAGCATCAGATTCGAAGACTTGCAGAGAAGACCAAGGAAAAGGAAAAATAAGAGGACACATGAGATACATGCGACTCGACCGAGCAGCTTCACTGCTCGGTCGAGCAATGCAGACACGAAAAATGGAGGGAAATATGCTTTTTCTACACAGCCCGAGCAGCCTCCTGCTCGGTTTGAGTAGAAATTGACACGGTCCGAGCAGTGTATTACTCAGTCGAGTACTACAGGCTTTTGAATTTGAGGAGAAAACATCACTCTGCCAACATGACCCGATTATTATTGGCTCGGCCCGAGCAGGAAGTGACTCGACCGAGCAATATACTGCTCGGACCGAGTCGGGTTGGTTTTTTTTATGCCAACTCGTTTCGATTTTAACTCCACCGATAAAAACTTTTAACCCTAATCTAAATATTTCTTACCCTCAAATTCCCCCCCCCCCCCCCGAGCTCTCCCTCTCCATACTCGTTCAGACCCCCCCGTCGCCGTCATCCTCCTCCCGTACCGCCGCCGGTCCCGCCTATCGTGCTGCCCTACTCCGGTCAACCGCTCTCTTTATCTCTCTCTCTCTCTCTCTCTCCACCCCATCCCCCTTTTCTTCCCCCCTCCCGTCACCCTACCTAGTCGACATCGCCATCGACGGTGCCACCGCCGACGACGGCACCGCCGATCTGACCACCTCAACCCACCCCTTCCCTTCGAATTCCCCCCCCGCATACCCCCCGCATCTCCCGCCCAAAGCCCCCCAAATCCCGATCACTTGTGCCCTAGGGCACGGACCGAGCACAATAGTGCTCAGTCAGACCCCCTCACCGAGTAACTCAGCTCAGACCAAAGCAGCGATATTGCTCGGTTGAGCACCCCAATTTCCCATGTCCCCCAGTTTTAATTTCTAAATTCTGACGTTTCCCTTGTTTTCATTGCAGATATTCCTTGCCTACGTCAGCTCGGACTACAGAGACTAGCTTGGGGGGTCTCTTGGCACTCGCATCGTTCGCATCGTTCGTACATACGATACACTCGTTCCTTCATTTATTTTTATACCGTATCATCATACTACCCTAGACACAATGGTTCGCATATGCGGATCCACTACCCCATCCATCCGTGGGAAGAGGCTGTCGTCTGGCGCCTCCTTTTCCCGACCCCAGCATCATGCCCGACACACCACCTCATCCACCACTACCTCCACTACTACTACCCCCCATACCATAGCTCCCGTCACCCCCACCACCATCCCCACCACCACCACACCTGTCGCGGTCGCCATTATCCCCTCCACTACAGAGCCTATCCCCGCCACAGCACCATCCACCGCCTCTACCTCATCACCCCCACACCCTGCACCCACCAGGGATGCCCTACCAGCACGTCTCCGGACATATGGCATACGTTCCAAGACGACACACACCGAGAGCGCTTTGTTAGGCTCTCTCAGTGCCGTCTCGTACCTACTGTGTTCATAGATGTGCCTGCCCTTAGATCCCTCGGACTCCTACAGGGAGTTCATCACCTGTACCAAGCGATCGGTTTCGACCGTTTTCTCAGTGTACACGCTCCCACCTACACCCACATAGCACTCGATGCTCTCAGATCCCTTGCTCTCACCCCAGCAGGTGATGGCATCACCTTCTGCCTCATGGACCACGACTGCACTGTCACATTTGCCATGATCCGCGAGTACTTTCACTTCCATGTTGTACCCGAGCCCAGAGCATCCTTTTCTCCACCCTTTGACGTCGACAGATTTGATGCTCGAGACTTTTGGGAGCGTATTTCAGGCCTTCCTCAATATCGCCCTAGTCGGGCGAAGGCATCGTGCATCGTGCACCTATGCCTTCATTACACTCAGAGGCACTTAGCTTCCACTCTCTTCTACAGGCCTGAGGTCGGGACCATGTCCCTCTGTGAGCTTACTGACGTGCGTTTATATTTCATATATTTGCGCACGTTTTCTCCCGTGTTTTTCTATTATTTACCGCCGTCTTGTATTCGTTTTCTCGGGTTTTCTCGTTTTCTTTCACTTTTCCGTGTTTTTGGTAATTTGTAGGAATTTACAGCATTTGGGACATAAAACAACGATATCATGAGTCCCCGGAGCAACGGGAGGGGTCACGCGTGATCCAGGGGGTCAAACGACCAAGATTGCCATCTTTCAGCCCCCAACCGATCGGTTGGACACAGCCAACCGATCGGGTGATGCACGCGTGTCCGACCCAGGCGGACGCTGAAGCCAAGTGAAGATCAACCGATCGGTTCGTCGACCGGTTGAACACAGCTGAGTTCTCGGGAATTTGGGCGTAATTCCAACCGATCGGGTGACTTATCACCCGATCGGTTCATCTGTAGCCGCATCGCCTCAAATATCGAACTGACGGCTCCACCCGCTCTCCTTAGTGACCGGTTGAAGCTCCCGAAGGCGACGGCCGAAGCAACAAGCTACTCACCTGATCGGTTGACATTTCAACCGATCGGGTGGCCTTTTCGTCCCCTTTCGCACACCGCTGCTCATTCATTGAAGATCTGATATCATTCCAGAAGGATTTTGGGTGATCTCTTATTTTTCTAGCGTCGGCATCGTCGTTGTCTTTCCAACGATAGGTCGCATGCCCAAATCCGATTTTTCTAGATTTTTCTGGAATTTTCTGAGCGCAGCTGTGTGCTGAAATTGGCTGCTGTCTGAAATTTCACTTCAACCGATCGGTTGGGAGTCCAACCGATCGGTTGAAGTCAATTTCAGCAGTTTCGTGCTCTCTGTTTATTCCACCCGATCGGGTGGGCCTTTTTTGACAGTTCTGAACCCGACCCAAGAGGGTTTTTGAAGGGTTTATAAATAGAGATTGGGGGCACGACTTGAGGATCTTCTTCTTAAGTTTTTAGGGATTTTTCAGCCCCTTTGCTAGGGGGCTTAGGGTAGATTATATTAGGTCTTTGCTCAATAAATCTTGTACCGAATTGTTGGATTCGAATCAAGATAAGTATTTTTCTTCTCTCATTTTCTATTGTATTGTGTTGTTTTCTTTTTACTCAATGGTGAATGTTTGTATGTTATTTGCTTTGCTTGTTTTTATGTTTCTCACCATGGAGTAGTGTTGATGAACCCTAATACGGGTTAGGGTAGGATTGATGCTTGGGTTGTTTCATTTGACTTGGTTGCATGACATGTGTTCGATGAAATGTGTCAATGGGGATTTATAGCAATCTGAGTCCAATTCGTACGGCAACACACTAGTTGTGTTGGGGGTTGGGGTCCGGTGCTTGTCCAGTCAAGATCTGCTTCGATGTATTGCTAGAAATCACATTTGATCTATTTGGCCATTAGGGTTACGCGGGGGTGTTTCATTGTCATTGGCGGGAAAAAGACCGCCTCTGACCGTCGGGCCAAGGGGGAATAAACTTGGCGGTTGACTCCCTAGCCATAGCTCATGCCCCTAGTGTAGACATGGAGTCCTCGCACGTGGGAACGGCTTGGACGAAGTGTTGGGAGTTATCATTGTGGCCTTAATGCTCCCGGTTGCGGAAGGTGTTAATGGACATGGGAATGCCCACCGTCCGGAACCCGGTAGGCCTAGCGTGCTTGGCACCGACCGGAATATCGGGCCATGGACGCTAGGTACAACCTTTTGGGGCAATGTCTCACCCTGGGTCAAGTCAAATGCCAAGTGTCATGAGTGCTCTAGCCCGTGTTAGCGGGGATTCATTTCGTGTCTTTTTCATTTCATTCTTTTATTTCTACACTTTCACCCATATCATCCGCGTAGCTAGCACACGACCTAGGCGAGGCTAGTAGCCATTCAAGCCATCCACCATCCTGAGTTCGATAAACCCGCACTCTACACTAACCGTGCACTTGCGGTAAAACGACACCGCGCCCATACCGTAAACGGGGCGCCGGTCAAGTTTTTGGCGCCGTTGCCGGGGAGGCGTTCAGTTTGATATTAGCTTAGCTTGGGTTCGTTAGACTACGCATAAAAACCAAAAAAAATTCTTTTTCTTTTTTTTAAAAAAAATATATTCAATAACCAAGAAATTTTTCCCCCACCATTATATATCTTTTTGTTATTCTCTTGTACTATTGACGCTCCTCTCTAGTTTTCTTATTTTTGTTGTCCAGGTATCTTTGATATTACCATGTGGAGATCAAATTTCGATGCTCAGATGGGAGGATACGAACCTTATCCAGTTGTGGTTTGTGAAACTTGTGGGATGGCGGGGCACGTGTATTATGATTGCCCATTTACGCTTGAGAGCCTCCCCCCCACTCCAAGGCCAAACATTTTCCCACAACCTTAGCCCAAACACCTCCCATCCATTTCCTCAACCTTATACCCCTCCACAAACACAAGAAGAATCAAGCCTCGTGTCTCTCCTTGAAAGTGCCATGTTTAACCAAGACCAAATATTACAAAACTTAATGGTACCAATCACCGAGCCGACACCGAGGAGAGGGGATGAAGGAGAGGATATACCCGCTTTCATGGTTGAGACCACCATGCTATCGGCCACCATAGACACATCTCAAGCCGATACCCCATTTTTCCATCACTACCACTTGGATGACGAAGCATTTTTTGATGATGATAGTGAGGATGGGGTGATTTCTATAGGATCTGTGGGAGAGACTTCTTGTCTTGATTTGGATACCCCATATGAGTCCTATGAGAGCACTGAGGAGTTTACAGAGATTATGCATACCGGCGAGGAGGATGTGCGTGAGGACGAGGACACCACGACCACATACGAGTGGTCCGCTCCACATCCACCTCAACTGTCATCTCTGTTGCTGCTTCTTCCTTGGTCTGTGGTCAACCACGAGGATGTCATTCAGGACATCGGGCAGATGGTGGAGCATGAGCATATCGTCGAGGAGGATGTGCATGAGAGCTTGGATACGATGGTCCACTCTATAGAGCCCGAGTCACATCTACCTTTACCGTCGCTCTCCACTTCTTCTGCGGCTGAGCATCTACTGGAGCATATTGCCCCTATTCAGGGAGATTTTCATACTCACTCTCACTACACTTTTGAGTCTCGCTTTTCACTTCCTATTTCTTTAGGCTCGTATATATTTGACATACCATATCTCTCGCAGGACACAAGATCTACTTCCCTTGAGGTATGCTGCGGTGTGTCACCACCTGGAGAGCCACTTCTCATGGAGAGCGAGGATTTGGTCATCGCTAGTACAGAGGATAGCGACCCATTCTCAGTGAGTATTCGTTACCCATTTATTATTTTTCCATCTTATGTTGACGATTATCTCTGGGATACATTTATTTTGGGAAATAATTTCTTGCCATGGACTAATGCACCTCATCCTTTGCAGGTCACAGGTGGTTACCTACTAAGGATGCTTGGAGGTGCATTGCTTGGGTCCATTGGCACACGTGACACAGCGCTTCTGGCGGATCCACAGAAGGAGCAGTTAGAGCAGCTACCTGCCCCACTTCAGATCTTGGATCCGCCTATGCTCAGGTGTATCCTAATCCAGTAGTGTAAAAATTTACCGCTTTCTAGTTTAGATTTGAATAATCTCGTCTCCTCTCATTAGCAAGGGGAGCGTATCTAGGATTTACTTTTGCATCTTAATAACCCTTCATGTCGTGCCCTTCTATGATTTCACCCCTCATCCTCTTCCGAGGAGAACGAGCAGACTGTCTCTCCTGCATTCTGATTTCTTTCTTTTCCAATTTTCCCCTAGCATATTTCTGCATCACATTGATCATATCATTTTGCTAGCATTGTCATGTTCAGCTTGGGGGAAATCGACTTTTGTGTGCATTTTTTCGTGTGTCGTTGTCGTGTGTTTGTGTCTTTGAGTCCTTCGTCGTGTTTTATATCTTTTATTCTGTATGTTTCTTTTTCTTTATTTTCCAGTTTCGTTCGTGTGTTTTTCGTGTTTTTCTTTTTTTGTGTCGGTGTGTAACTCCCCCCCTTTTCATTGCCCTCCAGTATTCACTACTATTGCATTGAGGACAATGCAAGTTTCAGCTTGGGGGAGTCGCACTTCGTGCGTCATTTGTCTCTTTTTCTTCGTTATTTGAGTCGTTTTTCTCCGTGTTTTTCTTTTTTTTTCTTTTTTTTCTTCTTCTTTTTCTTTTCTTCTTTTTATCTCTTTCTCCCAGAGATGAACCCTATGATGAATTGCCACGAAAATCACACGCACACCTTGCACGGCTTCGATAACCACATTCACTAACCTCAGGAAGCCGAGTCCTCTTGCATTTCATGCATCGCGGGTCCACTTAGCTTTTTGTGAGTCGTGCGTCATGCCTAGCTATTTGGTGTGCTTCTACTTTGTGATTTTACTTTATATACCTGTCCAGGAATGACCCCTAGATTATCATGCTTCGATTTGAATATGCGGTATTTATTTTCCCTGTCTGCTTCTGCATGCTATATATATATATCGGGTACTTCATTTCGCATGTGTCGGGATTCCACAATTAAGGACTAGGACAACCCATTTAGCCTATGCTCTATTTAGCGAGAATAGTTTCCTTTGCCCAAGTGTTTAGATTTCGACTTCTTTTTTTGTTTTACTTGGTGCAAATCCCCTCGTCGTGTACCGTTCTCCCACTTGGGAGAGTACACATGTGTATAGCCAAAAACCCAAAAATCCAAAAAAAAGAGAAAAGAAAAGAAAAACCCAAAAAGAAAAGAAAAGAAAAATTTTGTATAGCCAAAAAGCCAAAAAAAATACAAATACCCAAAACCCAAAAAAATTTCAAGTGTGAATATTTTTCCTATCGACCGAGAATAAAGGGAAGGCGAGAATTTGCACTGAGTGTTCTACTCCACATCATCTCAACCCCCATCGTTTTCGAAAACACTTGGCTTAGGAACTTTTTAGCTATTATCTAGGCTTTAGTGTGGTGATTTCCTTAACCCTAGTTGTGGAGTCCCTAACGCATGATATGTTTCGATTCTCTCTCTATTCTCATGCATGCTTGAACCATATATTCACCGCTTAATTCAATTCGAATCGATATTTGGGTCATATCTTGGATTTGTGTATATCGAGCTATATTGCACAATGTAGATAGTGACACCGTTTGCTAGCACACGACCACGCTCACTCGCGCTTCACCGCGTGGGCCCACGACACTCGTCTGGACTCGTATTCCTTGGTTTAGTGATGTGATTTGGCGTTCGCTTGCTTGGTGTGTCATTTTTGATTTTGTTGGCCCTAACGGGTGATCTAGGATATAGAGTTTTCTTTTTCTCTCTTTCTCTCTATTTTCTCTCTCCGAGCTCCTACTCTCACTCGTCTTCCTCGAGGACGAGGAAGAGTTCAGCTTGGGGGATTTTGACGTGCGTTTATATTTCATATATTTGCGCACGTTTTCTCCCGTGTTTTTCCATTATTTACCGCCGTCTTGTATTCGTTTTCTCGGGTTTTCTCGTTTTCTTTCACTTTTCCGTGTTTTTGGTAATTTGTAGGAATTTACAGCATTTGGGACATAAAACAACGATATCATGAGTCCCCGGAGAAACGGGAGGGGTCACGCGTGATCCAGGGGGTCAAACGACCAAGATTGCCATCTTTCAGCCCCCACCCGATCGGTTGGACACAGCCAACCGATCGGGTGATGCACGCGTGTCCGACCCGGGCGAACGCTGAAGCCAAGTGAAGATCAACCGACCGGTTCGTCGACCGGTTGAACACAGCTGAGTTCTCGGGAATTTGGGCGTAATTCCAACCGATCGGGAGACTTATCACCCGATCGGTTCATCTGTAGTGGCATCGCCTCAAATATCGAACCGACGGCTCCACCCGCTCTCCTCAGAGACCGGTTGAAGCTCCCGAAGGCGACGGCCGAAGCAACAAGCTGCTCACCCGATCGGTTGACATTTCAACCGATCGGGTGGCCTTTTCGTCCACTTTCGCGCACCGCTGCTCATTCATTGAAGATCTACTATCATTCCAGAAGGATTTTGGGTGATCTCTTATTTTTCTAGCGTCGGCGTCGTCGTTAGCTTTCCAACGATAGGTCGCATGCCCAAATCCGATTTTTCTAGATTTTTCTGGAATTTTCTGAGCGCAGCTGTGTGCTGAAATTGGCTGCTATCTGAAATTTCACTTCAACCGATCGGTTGGGAGTCCAACCGATCGGTTGAAGTCAATTTAAGCAGTTTCGTGCTCTCTGTTTATTCCACCCGATCGGGTGAGTTTTCACCCGATCGGGTGGGCCTTTTTTGACAGTTCTGAACCCGACCCAAGAGGGTTTTTGAAGGGTTTATAAATAGAGATTGGGGGCACGACTTGAGGATCTTCTTCTTGAGTTTTTAGGGCTTTTTCAGCCCCTTTGCTAGGGGGCTTAGGGTAGATTAGATTAGGTCTTTGCTCAATAAATCTTGTACCGGATTGTTGGATTCGAATCAAGATAAGTATTTTTCTTCTCTCATTTTCTATTGTATTGTGTTGTTTTCATTTTGCTCAATGGTGAATGTTTGTATGTTATTTGCTTTGCTTGTTTTTATGTTTCTCACCATGGAGCAGTGTTGATGAACCCTAATACGGGTTAGGGTAGGATTGATGCTTGGGTTGTTTCATTTGACTTGGTTGCATGGCATGTGTTCGATGAAATGTGTCAATGGGGATTTATAGCAATCTGAGTCCAATTCGTACGGCAACACACTAGTTGTGTTGGGGGTTGGGGTCCGGTGCTTATCCACTCAAGATCAGCTTCGATGTATTGCTAGAAATCACATTTGACCTATTTGGCCATTAGGGTTACGCGGGGGTGTTTCATTGTCATTGGCGGGAAAAAGACCGCCTCTGACCGTCGGGCCAAGGGGGAATAAACTTGGCGGTTGACTCCCTAGCCATAGCTCATGCCCCTAGTGTAGACATGGAGTCCTCGCGCATGGGAACGGCTTGGACGAAATGTTGGGAGTTATCATTGTGGCCTTAATGCTCCCGGTTGCGGAAGGTGTTAATGGACATGGGAATGCCCACCGTCTGGAACCCGATAGGCCTAGCATGCTTGGCACCGACCGGAATATCGGGCCATGGATGCTAGGTACAACCTTTTGGGGCAATGTCTCACCCTGTGTCAAGTCAAATGCCAAGTGTCATGAGTGCTCTAGCCCGTGTTAGCGGGGATTCATTTCGTGTCGTTTTCATTTCTTTCTTTTATTTCTACACTTTCACCCATATCATCCGCGTAGCTAGCACACGACCTAGGCGAGGCTAGTAGCCATTCAAGCCATCCACCTCCCTGAGTTCGATAAACCCGCACCCTACACTAACCGTGCACTTGCGATAAAACGACACCGCGCCCATACCGTAAACGGGGCGCCGGTCACTTACCCATCTTATGGATATGACTCGGCCTCTTTGATTTCACCCTAATGGCTCCCTACGACCCTTCATGCTCTCTGACGTAGCCCACTGGTTGTGTCACCGCCTCTACCAGACTGCCACCACCTATTTCTCCACCGACATCTGCTGCGGCGGTTTCGTCACCATTTTTGTAAGGGTGCTTGATATTCACGTCCCAGATGACCTTCACCACCCCGTTGGCTCGACACGCTTGACCGTCGGCGTGCTCGAGCATATGCATATTATTCGACCATACGGGGATCGTCACCCTAATGGCTCCCTACGACCCTTCATGCTCTCTGACGTAGCCCACTGGGTGTGTCACCGCCTCTACCAGATTGCCACCACCTATTTCTCCACCGACATCTGCTGCGGTGGTTTCGTCACCATTTTTCTAAGGGTGCTTGATATTCACGTCCCAGATGACCTTCACCACCCCGTTGGCTCGACACGCTTGACCGTCGGCGTGCTCGAGCATATGCATATTATTCGACCATACGGGGATCGTCACTGGCTATATCTCGTAGTCACCCACCATACTCCCCATATGGTGCTACCCACCCCTTACCTCACACACATTCTAGCTATCCAGCTTGATTGGGTGATTCCTAGGGTTGATCCACTCCCTCCCCTACACATACTCAAGCCCCCCAGAGTACCAGTCGAGGCAGCTACCGATGACCCGGTCCTACGCTCCCCAGTTTTTGAGTTGCATGACATTGCTGCCTTAGTTACCGGTCGGCCTCCCCATACCACCTGCTCACCCATCATCTTCGGGAGCCGTCTCTTCCACTTCCATTGTATCCACCATCTCCACTACAGTCGAGTCTTCGAGGACTGTCTCCACCTCTTACTCCGAGACTCAGATTTCTTCGACCACTGTATCGGTGTCGGAGGGCACCGATATACCTTTTGCTGACGACACCATAGATCTTGATTCTCCCGTGCACGACACTGCCCCCACTCTTCCTCCTCTCAGCGACCTGTTAGCTTCACTTCCTCTATCATTAGGTCACCATATTCCACTTTCTGGCACCACTTCCTCCTCATCTGCGGCCATTTTCACAGAGAGTGTCTCGACATCTGTCCACACCTCTGTGTCGACGACAGCTCTTTCTTCCGTCGTTTCTGAATTGCCATCGAGCTCACCCTCTCCTACTTTCCACGCTATGCACCGTGCATCAGCTGCACGGAACCGATTCACGAGAGTGGTGACTCACCGTCATATCCCTCGCCCTCCACCCGACTCACGTACTTCAGACGCTCGCCTGACCGCGTTAGAGGAGTCGACTTCCCGCTTATGGCGGGATTTCGAGGACTTTGTACGCTCGACGGTGACACACCGAGCTAGAGTCGAGTCGGACCTGACTTCTATTATAGACCTGCTTTGGCACCGTGGACCCCTCCTGTTATCCTTGCACATGCTCCGCCACCAGGCCTGACACTGTGATCCCCTCTGCACCACTCAGTGCTTCACTTTCTCAGGCTTCTGCAGAGCCTGTTTCTACCACTTCTGAGTCTGCTGTCATATTAGATCCCCTGTCTATCCTGGTGTTATATTCTGCTGAGCCCTCCACTTCCACCATTGATCTCACCACCGACCCTCCCCATGACTCCCAGTCAGATCCTCCCACTGCTACAGGTCCATAGCAGAGGGACCCATCACCACCCCCAGAGGGTGGTGCCTCTGCTTGATGTCGTCCTTACTCGCTTTTACCTCCCCTATTTATTTTTTTGCCCATCTGTCTGTTCGGGCCCTTATACTTACATAGCTTGGGGGAGGAGCCACCCATGCATCATATTTCATTCAGCATTGCATCATTCCATGTTTTTATTTTTATTTCTCTTTTTTGCACAGTTTTTTATTTTTCGTTCCCCCAACCACCCCACCCCTTTAGCATCATCTCCCGCTCACGAGCGTTTCTTAGCAGTGAGGACACTGCTTGGTTTAGCTTGTGGGATGAGCGCTACCGCTTTATTTTTGATTTTTTCTAATACATTTTCCTCCCTTATTTCAGCTTTTATTTCACTTTTCCACCGCTTTTTCACGTCGTTTTCTTTTTTCTCATTTTACACCATATTTTCTATTTTCACCATGCATGCATCTCTTTTTCTTTATTTTCCTTTTTTCTCCGCCTTTTTCTTTTTATTTGTTAAGGATGTTCCACATGATGATATCTCTCGTGGCCTTATTAGTCTTTTACGATGCTCACTTTCGTTGACATGCTATTAGGGTAAATTTTAGTTTTACTATCTATATGCGTGCATTTCTATTGCCGATCCATCTTATTTAATGCTTAAAATGAATTGACAATCGAATGCATGAATTAGTATCTAGTATGCACTATGTTGGGTAATGCACCTAGGTTCACACATCACTAGAATACATGGAGCATCTGCTTTTATCTCATTCACTTCTGTTTGCATGCCTACTGATATTGTGCTTATTAACGCATGCCTTTTCAGTATTCGTTTAGAGAATGAAAATATCCATGCTATCTATGAGTTTAGTTAGGGTATTTTTTTATCAAACTGTTGTGTACCCTCTTATGAGTGAACCAAGAGTTATATCATTTTCCTTCTCCACATATCTACATATATCTCTACATATCAGTTGGCTACACCCCCACAGCTATCTTTACCTCATCTCACTTCCCAAACCCAAAAAGAAAAAGTATAGCTTCTAAATGAAAAAAAAGAAAAAAAAGAGAAAAAGAAAAGAAAAAAAGAGAAGAAAAGAAAGAAAAGGAAAAATGATAAATAAATATTGTTTTATATCATTTCATTAGAAGCTATCATTTATACTGGGAAGAAAAAGAAATATTCCATATCATATTCTTAGATGCGACGCCTCAAACTAAGCTTGGAGGGGGGGGGAGAAACCAACTAATCACATGAGTGAGCATGACAGTAGAGT
>CM061133.1:138083162-138180969 GCA_030789695.1 Scilla litardierei | reverse complement strand
TGCCACTCCTGAAAACACTTAGCATACACATCAAAACGTTCACACACGTTTGTTATCATCAGACACGAAGTCATCGATTGTTGTATCCAACAATCTTCCCCTTTTGATGATAAAAACCATATATAAGATTTAAGCAAAAACATCCAAATAATGTCATCATGACATGTATGTGTGAAGTGTGATGATGGAGGAATTAATACAAATACAATGATGTACAATGATGTTCAACATATATGCATGCTCCCCCCTTTATTCATGCTCCCTCTTGAACACATATTCATTAAGCATTAAGAACACCACATATATAAGATTTAAGAACACCAAATCTTTTCCACAAATTCTCCCCCTTTTGTTATCATCAAAAGTGTACAATGAAGTCAATGTCATATCACATGCAAAAAGAGAGAATTATAAATTACATCAAACACTTACATGTAGATATTTGTAGAATAACCGAGTCAAACCCAATGAAAATCATAACAAAGACTTCTACACCATCGTGTAAGTGTGGTGATTTAAAAATTGAAGTATATAACGAGAACTTTCAAGAAAAAACAACCAAAACCAATCCACTTTTCCTTGTAACATGACATTATCTAGGATTGATTTTTTCCATCTCATTAAAAATGAGTTCAAGTTACCACACCAAAAACCATAGCTTATGAGAACTCTTAGATGTGGGGTGGCATTGCTTGATGAGTATGACACCACTGCTAAAGTTTACTCTTAAAGCTTATATTGGATACTCGTGGATAGTATCGTTGCCATGGATCATATCCATTTTTCATACGGAGCTCTCTTCCTTCCCTTTTCCATTATAATATATATTTTTGTTTAACTTCAATTCTTTTGAGTTCTATTTTTTATCCACGGCAAGACACATCATATCCTGTAGAATTTCAGTTAATTTAGCCCCATACATTCACTTTCCAATATTTCAAGAAAGATGTCTCCAAATGTACAACAACATTTAATACTCGTGGAAGTGAAAGTTTAGGTGTAGAAATCAAATTATTCAAATCATTGAACATGTCATGATTATTTAGATAGTCAAAATGCACATGTAGCCATAACAATAATACATCAATTTCTACATGGATATGAATATCATTCATTAATACCAGTTTTAATGATTCAAAAGAAAGATACACATTAAGCACCATTTTTTGCTTTTTGTATTATTCATTTTTTTGTTTATATTGAACTAAATCCTCCTATCAAGCAAATACTAGCATACACACACAAAATCCTATGAAGTTATTCATTACACTCAAGCAAGAAACCATACCTTCGCATTGTCGTTTGGCTAAGGAACTTGGATGAATTGTGACATCCAATCCATAGTTCCTCGTCCCTCCATCTTGCCAATATGGAAGATGTTATGTGTGACCTTAATCCAACAAGGTCCACTCATGTTAGTCATCAAGCTCTTAGGTACCCATACTTGCTTAAACTTTATGTTCCTATATATTCAATGATGAGAAGTATGACCAACACAACCACATGTGAAGCACTTTGCATGAATATTTCTAACTTTGGTTGGCTCATTGTGAAATCTCTTATTTTTTGGCTTTTCAGCATATTTCAAATCATATCCATGTCCGTGCCTATTATTGCCATATAATTGATTCCAAGAATGATATACAAGGATTGTTTTCCAACACCGAATTTCTTTATCGTCAATTCTAGGTCTGTGACTTTGGATTTCAAATAGAGATTTTCGTTCACAAGCAAGGTGCATTTACTGATAAAAGTCTTCTGATTTTCCTCTTCATTCTTTTTCACATTATCAGCTTTCTTTTCAAACTCGATCATTTTTCCTTTAAGCTCTTTGGTTTCATTTTTTAACATGCACATTTTTTCATTAAGCTCTATATTTTCAGTTTCTAGCTTAGTAACTTTTTCTTTATGCATGTTATTATCTTTTAAAAAAGTAGGACATTTTTGGCATTTAGCTTTTTCATGCATGATAGATATTTCATTTTTCAACAAATCGATAGTAGTTTTATATGCAACAATTTTAACTTTCAGTTATCAACTTCTTTAGACATGTCACAATTTTCTTGCTGCAGTTCGTAGTTAGCATTTCTAAAACAATCTACAGTAGATTCTAAATCTTCAATTTCATCTTTCATTTCTTTACGAATATTTAAAAGTTCAGCTTTAGTGCAAGATTTTACCTCATCAAGCTCTCCTATCAAGCAGAGGGAGTGAGCAGTCTCCTCCTGAGTCTCATTCTCGCTTTCCTCGTCCCAGGTTACTGCCAATGATTTTCCTTTCTTCTCTACAGTGTTATTCTTTTCTTATGGAAAATTCCTCATAAAGTGTCCCTACTTCCTGCATTTAAAACAATGAATTTTATCAGTAGTATTCTGCTCAGAGGATTTTTAGCAGGATTAAATTTATTAGAATGATTAAACCTTTGTGCCATTTCAGCTCTTCCCTGCTTAGTCTTGATGTATCTTCTGAAACCTCTGACCATCAGTGCATGCTCATCATCAAGTTCATCATCTTCATCTTTCTCAGTTTGAAGAGCTAGTGGTTTGGGAGCCTTGGCCTCTGATTTCTCTCTTGATTCGATGCTCTGTATTTCAAGCTCATGGGACATCAGGTTCCCTATCAGTTTCTCCACTCTCAGCTTTGCGAGATCCATAGCTTCCTGGATAGCTGTGACTTTAGGACGAAATGAGCTTGGCAGTGCCCTCAAGATCTTTTTTACTTGCTCTAGACTTGAGTATGGTTTTCCAAGAGCGTTGGAATTGTAGACAATGTCTATGAACCTTGCCACCATCTCTTTGATAGACTCCGTAGGACGCATTTGGAAGCTTTCGAATTCATGGCTCAACAAGGCTACTCTGGACTCCTTTACTTGCAATGTTCCCTCATGTGTCACCTCCAGCGTGTGCCAAATTTCCTGTGCAGTTAAACATTAGGAGATACGATTAAATTCAACTTTATCTAAAAAGCAGATAATTGCATTCATAGCTATACAATTCAATGAATATTGTCTCCTATCAGCATCATTCCATTTTTTTTCAGGTTTTAAAATTTCAGTGTCTTCAATTTTAATAGTGGGGGGTTTATATCCTTTATCAACAATGTTCCATACATTATAATCAAGAGACACTAGATAGATTTTCATTCTAGCTTTCCAATAGGCAAAGTCTACACCATTAAATTTAAGGGGTCGGGAAATGGATTGACCTTCAGCAAAGGCTGAATCGGAAATATTCATGGTTATCTATCCTATATCCTCTAACCTGCTCTGATACCACTTGTTGGATCTGGATCTAAGCCTAGGGGGGGTGAAAAGGCTAATATAAATTCTCACGATATCATAGAAAATATTCAGCACAAATAATCAGACGCAGAGTAAATAAAGCGCAGATAAGAAAATCACAGAGTGACGAGAGATTTACATTGTTTGGTCGTCCCAACAACCTACTCCAGGCCCAAAGCAGATACTAGATTCAATAGTGTCAAGGGCACAGCTATAAAGAGCTACGTGCACCCACTCTATGCTCACCAAGTTCAATACCGCAATCATCAAAGTGCCAAACACTACTAATCTAGTAAACGCTCTCTCTTGATTAGCACCAACTAGTCAAGACCCCCAAAACCCTAAAAGTGATAGTTTAAGTAACCTACAAATATCAACACACCAATTACACAAATATACAACGATAGAGAGTTTTAAAAACCTCAATTCATGTCGGTGTTGTCGCCTCTGTCGTTCAGCGCTTGGTCAGCTACGCTCTGACAAGATGTAGTCCCCCAGTCTGATGTGACGGTGTAATGATGATGCTCTCTGGTGGTGATTGCATATACTCTCTCAAATAGCTTGATGATGCACATCATTGCTTGGTCGGTAAGGCTGTTGTGCTTGGTTTCTTCAGTGTGCAAGCTGCAATGTGTGGAGCAATGGCTCAATCGGCAATGGGTTGATGCAGCAACAGGTCTTATTCGTCAACAAAGATGATGCTGCTTCAGCCCTCGGTCAGCAAGGATAGGATGCACACAACTTGATCGTCATCAATGCTTGGTGCGTGAGCAGATGGGTCGGCAATCACTTGGATGCGGTCGGTCAGTAGCACTTGGATGTAGGTGCTTCTTTCGGTCAGTAATGGTTGTGGCATAGGAGGATGATCGGTCAGCACAAGCTCTCGCACCCCAACTGCAGACCTCTGTGATGGTGCAGGCACCGCTCGGTCAGCAAAGGGAATTTGCGGATGAAGCTGTCGGTCGGAGAGGCAAGATGGCACATGGGATTGCTTGGTCGACAAGCTTGATGTAGCTGATTCCCTTGGTCGGCTGACACTTGGTTGGTGCGTGATGAAGCCTCAAGTTGGTGCGTGGCTTGCAATGTTTGGCACACCTCTTAGGGATGAAAGTCGAGGAATTTGGCTCCGTTTTGATGAAGTCAATCTTTGCGGCTTGCCCTTGTGTTGTAGGGGGAAGAAGCTTATTGATGATGTGTAGAAGAGAAGCTCTTAACCTGATAGTCAATTGTTACGGCTTGTAGATCTATTGAAGAGCTCCTTGGGACTTGTAGCTTTGAGATCTTTGATTTTGCGAGGGTTTGATGAATTGTAGTATTGCGGCTACACTCTCCTTGGATAATGAATTTGCTTCTTCTTTGTTTGGCCTCTCTTCAATCAATTTCCCCGAACTCTTTGAAGTCAAAGAATTCGGCTAGATGTTTTATGCTTGTGAACTTGTGAGGAATTGGGACTTGCAAATGCTTAGAGCTTAAGGCTTTGTTGTTTTTGGTTTTGCATGGGATGCTTGTGGCTATAGGGTTTCAACACCAAGAGGATGGAGATGCTTGCGGCTTGTGACGAAGGAGATGCTTGGATGTTACTTTCGGTTATAGATGATGGCTATGGTTTTAGGCCGACTCATTTTTCTCTTGCTGATGTTTTTGGCCGCATTAATCTGTACTCCTTGAAGAGTGGTTTATAGATGTAGAGGGAAATCCTATAGGCTCAAATCAAATCCCGTAAGAATAGGAATTTGAAGTTTGAATTGAATTTCAATTGGATGTGTAATAGGATTTCTAATTCCAATTTGAATTGCAATGGGATTTGATTTAATCTCCAATTGATTTGAATCAATCACACATAGATTTGAATTGATCACCATTAGATTCCCTCATTATCTCTCCATCTTTGACCAAGTCCTCTTTTCATATGAATTGGAAATTTCTCCATCACTTTGACTAAGTCACCCTTTGAGTATTTACGGCTTGCCCCGCATAAAAACACTTAGCACACACATCAAAGCGTTCACACATGTTTGTTATCATCAAACACGAAGTCATCGATCGTTGTATCCAACAGATCTCGATCATGGAGAAATGCTTGATCGTTTATAGCATGAGTCTAAAATCGTTTATGGTCGTAGATGTATCGACAAAAGGATATTTATACATCAAATAGACCATTATGTCTTTGTCTTCTCCATGGATTGTTGACGATGATATCATGGTCGTTCGACTTAACAAAGTTCGAGACAAGACATAGGTGTTAATTGTAGAATGGGTTTACTGAACGACCCAACGAGAGTTATCTTATGGTTAATATTAACTAATCTGTCAGTGATAACTCTCAGTGATGATAGGCAAGTTGGTCCTTAGACTTGAGGTCATTGTACGAATATGTATGTGAACGGTGTCACTTAGATCCCTGACCTAACTTCAAGGCAAGGCCCGTCGAAAGGTATTTGGTTGGGTGACACTTGAAGTGTGTGAGGAGAGTAATGACCAAGAGAGGATTCGTCTCTCCCATTTATGGGGTGTTAGTGTCGCATTTGTTAATTCGGTTTTTAGTAAAAAATCTGGCCAGAGTATGTTGGAAGAAGTCCAACATTATTTGACTAAAGATCGATAGAGACTAACTAGTTTCGAGCTATTGGGGTTGACAGTTGACCATTGCATAAACTTGGCTAAGCGACATAGTTTTGACGAAGGGACTAAAACTGCGGTATTCATCACTGACACGTTCAGAGTAATCACAACGACACTTTAGTCAATGGGTCAATCTCGTAATTATGATGCCGAAACAGGGACGACCCCTGCTACTCATGGTCTCTGTCGTCTAGGGGTTTCGAACCTCAACCAGTCGTAGAGTAGGCTGTAGAGTCTTACATCGAGTATGATTTGCATCTTAGTAATAGGAAGAATAAAGTAAGAGTGCACTTGGGTGCACGAGAATAATTAAATTCAAAAAATGTTTGTGACAATAAGTTTAATATTATTAACTGGGAAATTATAATATGTCATAAAGTATTTATGGAGATGTGATGCATAGAAAATAAAGAGAGGATTTTCTACAAGGTCTGGGAAAAAACCATGCTCAAATCGCAGTCCAAACGGGCATGAAAATGATATTAAAAAGAGTTATAAATGTTTAATAATAAAATTGGAGTCCAGATGTGCCCAACATAGGCCGTGCCTTGCATGTGCCTAGCGGGCTGGGCATGTGGGGCCCATGTTGGTGGGCCCTACAGACTAGGTTTTCGTGCTAAATTAATCTGGTGGCTGCGTTTTGCGATAACGTGTGATTTTTGGTCCAATTTAAGCCATCTTTTGAATGGTCAAACGAAGTTGGATTTGAGCGATGTTTGTTTCTAGGTGTTAACTGTTTAGTGCTCTTCGATTTGATTAATGGTATCATTTGCGAAGCCCAACGGTGAGGGATGAAAAATTTGTTAAAGTTTGACCTTAGTGTAAGTCAAACTTAATTAATTTTTCCCCTCTAATTTGATTAGTCCCACATCGCTCATGATACGAGGAAGGGGGCGGCTCTCTATATAAGTAGGGTTGAGCCTCCCCTTTGAACCTGCTCCAAGTCTTTGTTTCGAGTATCTCCAAAAAGTTTCGAGCACACTCGAACTTAGACTTATAATTATTCCATCCTAAAATTCTTTCGTTCCTCCATTCGAGTCCTAGCAAGAAGATGAGGAGATTTGGACCGGATGCAAAGTCTTAGACGCGGGTCCTGCTCAAGTGAAACTTTCTTTGGCAATTAGTTGGCTCGGAGGCATGGTTTTGGCTCGCTTCAGGTGGTCTTGGAGGCGCGGTGTCCGCTTGCTTCAGAGATAAAGACAGGTTGCTGAAAACGACGCTTCGTGCGGTAGCAAAGTGACGTGTATTTCTTTTATTTTATTCTTTCATATATGGTACAGTAGTTTAGATCTATCTTTGGGGTTGGTTAGACCCACCCCAAGATAGTAGATTTTCCTAGCTAGGGTTAATGAAATACTTAGGGATGTCATTAAATAGTTTAATGAATTTTATTCTACTGCATTTTGTGCTTCTATCATCCGTCCAACATAGGACGGGCGTTGATTTTATACTCTGAGGGTCCATCAAAGACCAATACGCACATCGCCTTCGTTGAGCATCATCTGGTGTTCCCACCATTTTGCTCCGAAGAGCCCGATGCCCCTCCGGGCTACAATTGGCTCCACCGCGCCACAAATGCCCCCTCCTGGGACCAACTGTCACGCCCCGCTTCCCATAAATGGAAGGCGAGGCATGATGAGGTCCGCTCAGACTTGGAGCTGTGAGGCTACAAGTCTGATAAGCGTCTAAAAAAAAGACACTTCAAATATCCAGGTCCTTGCAACCACGAAGCGAGACAAAGATAATAATAATTTAAGCATAAATAAAACTCCACCAAAACATCCAGATTTTTCCAAACATTCAGAGACAAGTCGTAAAGGAAAAGAACAAGAGTCTGAAAAAGTGGCCTAAAGCATGGCCAACATAATACATAACATCAACATGAAAAGAGAGGTGCTACGCATCGACAGCCTAACAGCGACTAAGCAAAAAGTGACAACAACAAGAAGGAGCTCTAGGACTGGTCCCCAGTGTCCTCAAAATCAACACCTGCAACCTGCACGTTCTTGGCTATGGACTCTGGCTCACAACTTAACACATGACACCCAAAAGAGAAAAGGGGCACATGTCAGCAAAGTCTCCAAGGAGAATTGGTGCAAGGAAACTAAAAAGAAAGGAATCAACTTAGCAGTTCTAAAATATGCGATGACATGTCAGTTTAAGGAATGGATGCAACAAGTAAGAAAGTGCAACAAGTAAGACATGGCAACAAGTAAGACATGGCAACAAGTAAGACATGGCAAGGGTAGCAAAGCTACTAACATTCACAAGGATTTTACAAGTCAAGTAAACACGTCGTGCACAGAGTTTACGCCTTACAGCTGAAGTGGATGTACGGGCACAATTCTACACTGAGTGGTTGCTTAACCCTACCCCAATCCCAGAGTTTATGCCTTACAGCTGAAGTGGCTGAACGTGCACACTTCTACGCTGAGTGGTCGCTTAACCCTACCCATCCACGTGTAATCGGGCATTGGCTTTTGACCAATACATGTAACCCGCTTCTGGTTCACGAGCCAGGAAGTGTATTTGGCTTAGGGTTGTACCTGCAACGTAGGTACCTAGCCTTAACAAGCAAGTACAAGTAGCGTGTGATACGAATGCAACATTCAAGTATGTAATGACATTAGGATGCATGGCATGGTAAGGGTATAAATAATGTGCGTACAGATAAGGAATTTAAACGTGACAGGCATCACAGAGCACAAGTAAAATGCGTACATATATGAAAATTTAATGTGACAGGCAAAATGAATGAATGACATGGTGGGGTGTCAGATCTAGCTTCGTTGTCAAGCTAGATCTTAAAGTTGCATCTAGGCGAGTATCATTTCGTCACCTAGTCTCTTTTATGCTAAAAACAAGAGATGTCATAAAACATGGCCTAAAGCACAAGTTGGCAAGTTTCACTTTCCTGAAGTGCGTGCTGGTATCACAATTCTCAAAGTCCAATCACAGATTCATAAGGTCCAGAGCTCCCACGCTCGGTCCAACAATCAACCTACAGTCCCGTATTGTTACGTTGGTTTAGTGAGTTACAAAGCAGTAAAACCGCAGTTTTTATCTTGTTAACATCTGGGTGTGGGTTCCTACGGTGTGAGACTTACCTCAACACGACGCGAGAGCTACTCTGACGTCGGGTAGCGACGTCAGGGGTTGGACTCCGTCGGTGTGCACGGTACGGAACGACAGATACTCTGAGATAAAACACGTGCACGAAATAAGTTTGTTACGACGGCTAGAATAATTAGACAAGTCCTAAAATGTCTATTGACCTAATTTCAATAAGTTTTCTCACCTACGATGGATGTCTTAACAATGTTAATGAACGTTAAATAAATTAATAGGTTGTCTACATCACGTTGCTAGTACAAAAATATCCGACAATCATAGCTAGCAACTAGTCTAACACATCAACCAGAAATTGTGTAACAAACTAACAGCCTTACGAATAATCTTGTTAACATCCATATATACGTCCACCAGTTAAACATCGATTATTGAAGATACTTGCTAGCAACATCATATCAATAAGTCCGTTCACCAAGTATATACAGTTCAAGACTAATAACAAGAGTTGTAAATCATTTAATCATGAACGTTACTAACCGTAACGAGGGGATGGTCCCACGAAGCTTCCAGGAGGTCAACGCGAGTCGTCTACGGCTAGAGGGAAGTCATCGCGTGGGGACAGGGGTTAGGGGACATTGTAGCGGTGCATGGGAAAGTCGTCAACACCATGAGGCTGCCGTGTGTCGCAGCCGCACGAGAGAAGTCACTATCGCGTTGCTAGCGGCCTGATCTATGTGAGGGGGAGACCGCAATGGCCTGGAGGGACTCCGGCGACGCTGTGGACAGCGGTGGGTGGCACTGTAGTGCGTTGGGTGGTGATGCCGTCATGAAAGCACCTGGGGGCTGCTGTCAGCATGCCTGGGGGGTTTTGGCAGTGCTATAGGCGTCTCCGACAGGTTCTGGTCGGAGGGAAGGTCGATGGGGTGGTGTTGCAATGCCTGGAGATCGCTGGCCACGAGAAACACCGGTGCTACTGTAGCTTGGGGCGCTACGGCGATCCTGGGCGGAGCACATGCCGTGGATCCGAGTTGCGTCGGAGATAGCTCGATGGGGGGTCACCGGACGATGTGGAGAGGAGGCCGGAGATCAGGTCGGAGAGGTTGCGGGTCTAGGGTTGATGGTCGGAGAGAAAACGGAGATTGGGATGAAGATGGCGGCGCACAAAGGCTTGCACAAAGAGCATCTTGCGTGATATCAAAAAAAGACCTTGGGCTCACGGTTCTTAAAGTGCTAGGGTTAATATAAAATAGAGGAATAAGGCCTAAGGCCCACGTGTGAGGGAGACTAGGGTTAATATAAAATTGAAATGAGTGAGGATGTTTCCAGCATGTGATCATGAGGGCTAGACTTAGGTGTTTGGGGTTGAGTTGGTTTCATTGTAATTATTAGAAAAACAATTCCAAACTCTCTCTGTCTCTCCTGTGTGTGTGTGCGGCCAAGAGGAAAGCATGGCACGGTTCAAAATTGATTAGGATGTGATAATTTGTTATTAATAAAATAATTAGAGGGTTAGAATTATAAAACTTAGGGTTAAATATAATAGATTGGGCAAAATAGTGAAAGTGGGTCAAATGGAGCTCTAAAATTATGAGATAAATACTGGGGCGCCCGCGCCGATGAGAGAAACAAAACTAAGAAGACGAATCTCAAGTTGGGTGACGAGAAACGAAACTAAAAATAAGAAGGTCCCACGACAAAAGTGAAAGTCGCGATGCCTCTGCAAACAAAGTCAATTTATGGGGGAACGACCCGTGAAAAGACGTTCCAAAATAATTCCACAATTTAATACTCTTCGAGAGGGTCACAACGGCATATCATATCACGCGTTTCGCATGAAGGATAAAGCTAAGAAAAATACGTGAAATTCAAGGAAAATACGCGTACAAAGGATACGGGATCCAAGGGCGACGGTAATCTCAAGTTGGGCACACGTCGGGGGTTGGCTTGCTAAGGATGCAACCAATGTGCTACGGCCCTATCAACTCACAACACGACTCACATACAAAGCAACAAAACCAATCAGGTACCTGAAATTGCTATACGCATAGCCGTAAAACGTATAGATAGTACATGCCTTTATATCCTACCCACCTTAGGACAAAGTCCGTCCTCGGACTTTCTAACATATCTAGTCGCTCTAGTAACTACCCCAAATTATATCACATTATAATTCAAACCAGATATAGTCACTACAAGTGCTAATATATGCACTAGGTAGTTAAGCATTAACACTACCCAACATGTATATATTCACGCACATTATACTCTTATAACTATCATAGCCAGTCAAATTCATACACATATTTCAATCATTCATATAGTCACGTACATCCTTATATAACTATTAAATACTTATTACATACCATGGTACACATACTCACAAACAAATAAATAGTTCACACCACCAAATACAATCGTAGTACTTCACGTTTAGATAACTACCTATGGACAAAACAAACGTGGGTATACTACTCCCTCATATTTTCTAGTATACATCCAATACCAAACACATCAACGCATATAATCACACCATACCATTATTAAATCAAGTTTACTATATCTAATATCCATTCACCATTACTAGAATTTCACAAATATATAGTCATTCAAATGTACGCAGATACTTCACCATATATTCATATCACATAGTCCTATAACTATATTCAAGACTCATCACACGAACCATAATTACAAATACCTATAACTAAACACATACTTACCCGTGCATGGTGCACACCCACACATGCTAATATAACAGTCCTTCATACCACTATATACTCAGCACACCTACACTCTTAGTTTAGCTAGCACATATATATTCACGCAGTCAAGTCTTTAGTAAATAACAATACAACAAGACCAACACCTATAACTACAGACTGGTATAGCCACCCACAGTCATGTGCGTAACACAACCAGACACACACAATCCTATCACTATACATCCATCATCCATCGCTATATTCATGGTACTCCACGCAAACCACAGACATATGTAACAATGTACTTAGAGTATACCAACTCAAACTTGAGTGAGACTCAAAACCCATATCAGAATACTCTATATACATAACACGATACTTATACCTACACCAACACAACACTCTTATATATATACATCTACCAACATAACCACATACATGCTATAATATCAATCACTATATTTAGTCAGGTCACACCTATGTAATTCAATCACTTTACATACCATAATAATATCACAAATATCAGCACACGTATAATTATAATACCCTCCCTAATACATGCATTCATCTTATAGTCACATACATGTAATACATATCTACACCATAGCCATCTACATATAATTAGTATACCGACACATCTACTTATCCATACATAGTTAAGACATTCAATAATTCTGTATACCTCGAGGTATAAACGCACACACACAACATCCCGTAAAGGCAAGCAATACCAAACAAAATTTATAGCCCTATTACCATACGTATTTCACACATATTCATATAGTAAGCACTTACCTACGTACGAGCACACGCTCACACATACTAGCATATAGATCAAATAATAGGCAAGCACATTTAACTATAAGTACCCTAGTATCATTATACCTAATATACACACAACTTCACCAACATATTATTTCAACCATTATTAAGTATCTCCAACTACGTACACCCATAGTAGATATTCCAACACTAATTCTTATATACACAGACATCCCTAGAGTGGTATAGCTATCCACACACATATTTATAAATACTAACACACTTACAACTTCATATATACCAGGTAAGTATATGCACTACAACGACATCACAATCTATACTAATGAGCCCACCACTATACCAAGGTTAACGTAGGCAACAGTAAGCACTAATGTGATAACTAAACAGTAGTGAGGAAACCGAAGTCGAAATTGAAATGAAACAAGATCGGGGTGAACGGGTTCAGATGAGGCGACATACAAGGGAAAAGCTTGGTTGGGTGGAACAAAATATAGTTCAGAATAATCAAGTAGGGAAGAAAGATATAAAATACAAGGTAAGGATATACTAAAATGTAAGTTATAAAATAAAAATATAATAATATCCTTATAAAATGTAGAAGGGTAACATGAAAGTTAAATCACGACATAAGAATTAGACGCAGAATAATGAGTATAGAGGTGGATGAATTATTTTACAATTGGAGATAAATTTAAATGGAGATAGTATTTTACAAAAATTTGAAGTAGAAAAATGATGAGTATAAAATCGACACGCTGAATGCTGAAGTCCCATGTAACTTAGGAAAAGTATATCAAAGGCAAGCGCAATGAGTTATTCGAATAAGTTTTAATGGCATAGGTAAGAAAAAGAAAATCATAAATCGAATTAGGGAAAATCAAAGAACGGTTCAGAATAAAATTAGTATATGAAAAGGGACAAGGTATGTATATAGGTATGAAAGGTATAGACTGGAAAATATTATAAAATGGTAATAAAAAATCTCGACAAAAGTTTCGAAGTTCAAAAATGTATTTAAGTGATCGGAAGAGTATGCCGTCTAATTATATATATTAAAAGTTTTTGAACGAATTTAAACTTAGCGAATAAGGAGTATCGAAAATACTTTCAGAAGATTTAAGATTTGTAACGAAGAGATTCAAAAATTAACGACGATCCTCATGAGGCAATCTCGTGAATCGAGGGCAGGGGAAAAATGGTCGTATGATCAAAACATAAATACGCCTAGGATATGACTTCTGAAAATCTATGGGGAACTCCTACTGTCGACCAACTAAAGATTAGGGAACTTAGCGATAAGAATTTCTAATGAACTAGACTGTAATGAACTGCGTTCGACTTGGCCCGAAATCGATGAACCCAAGCGAACGACTAAGGAAATTCTATAAGTCTAATATGGTCAGAGCTAGGCAAGAACCACTAAGGTAAATCTTAAGACGTTTATATCAATTTCTAGCATGGATTCTAACTAACAATCAGGGACCTCTAACTTAGCAAGCACAGACGTCTAACTAAGTCTTACTATAATCCTGATCTAATGGATTCCCCAAACTAAGCTGAGACTGATGCTCGGGCCACACGTCTTCCAGCTACCTAAGACACGGAACACGCTCTTATTAGACTCAGATTTTACGACTTGAATGTTTCGAATAATTAGTGAATGTTTTTATTATTATCGTTGTCCCGATATTTCGCAGTTACAAAAGGACCTGCATGGGCTACCAATAAAACCTGTCACGCACCGCTTCCCATAAATGGAAGGCGAGGCATGATGAGGTCCGCTCAGACTTGGAGCTGTGGGGCTACAAGTCTGATAAGCGTCTAAAAAAGACACTTCAAATATCCAGGTCCTTGCAACCATGAAGCCAGACAAAGATAATAATAATTTAAGCAGAAATAAAACTCAACCAAAAGCATCCAGATTTTTCCAAACATTCAGAGACAAGTCGTAAAGGAAAAGTATAAGAGTCTGAAAAAGAGGCCGAAAGCATGGCCAACATAATACATAACATCAACATGAAAAGAGAGGTGCTACGCACCGACAGCCTAACAACGACTAAGCAAAAAAGTGACAACAACAAGAAGGAGCTCTATGACTGGTCCCCAGTGTCCTCAAACTCAACACCTGCAACCTGCACGTTCTCAGCTACGGACTCTGGCTCACAACCTAATATGTGACGCCCAAAAGAGAAAGGGGGTACATGTCAGCAAAGTCTCCAAGAAGACTTTGTGCAAGGAAACTAAAAAGAAAGGAATCAACCTAGGAGTTCTAAAATATGCGATGACATGGCAGTTTAAGGCATGGATGCAACAAGTAAGAAAGTGCAACAATATGACATGGCAACAAGTATGACATGGCAAGGGTAGCAAAGCTACTAACATTCACAAGGATTTTACAAGTCAAGTAAACACGTCGTGCACAGAGTTTACGCCTTACAGCTGAAGTGGCTGTACGGGCACACTTCTACGCTGAGTGGTCGCTTAACCCTACCCCAATCCCAGAGTTTACGCCTTACAGCTGAAGTGGCTGAACAGGCACACTTCTACGCTGAGTGGTCGCTTAACCCTACCCCTCCACGTGTAATCGGGCATTGGCTTTTGACCAACACATGTAACCCGCTTCTGGTTCACGAGCCAGAAAGCTTATTTGGCTTAGGGTTGTGTCTGCAACACAGGTGCCTAGCCTCAAAAAGCAATTACATGTAGCGTATGCTACGAATGCAACATTCAAGCATGGAATGACATTAGGATGCATGGCATGGCAAGGGTACAAATAATGTGCGTACAGATAAGGAATTTAAATGTGACAGACATCGTAGAGCACAAGTAAAATGCGTACAGATATGAAAATTAAACGTGACAGGCAAAATGAATGAATGACATGGAAGGGTGTCAGATCTAGCTTTGTTGTCAAGCTAGATCTTAAAGTTGCGTCTAGGCGAGTATCATTTCGTCGCCTAGTCTCTTTTACGCTAAAAACAAGAGATGGCCTAAAACATGGCCTAAAGCACAAGTTGGCAAGTTTCACTTGCTTGAAGTACGTGCTGGTATCACAATTCTCAAATTCCAATCATAGATTCACAAGGTCCAGAGCTCCCACGCTCGGTCCAACAATCAACCTACAGTCCCGTATTATTAAGTTGGTTTAGTGAGTTACAAAGCAGAAAAAACGCAGTTTTTATCTTGTTAACATCCGGGTGTGGGTTCCTACGGTGAGAGAATTACCTCAACACGACGCGAGAGCTACTCTGACGTCGGGTAGCGACGTCAGGGGTTAGACTCCGTCAGTGTGCATGGTATGGAACGTCGGATACTCTGAGATAAAACACGTGCACGAAATAAGTTTGTGACGACGGCTAGAATAATTAGACAAGTCTTAAAACATCTATTGACCCAATTTAAATAAGTTTTCTCACCTACGATGGATGTCATAACAATGTTAATGAACGTTAAATAAATTAATAGGTTGTCTACATCACGTTGCTAGTACAAAAATATCCGACAATCATAGCTAGCAACTAGTCTAACATATCAACCAGAAATTGTGTAACAAACTAACAGGCCTACGAATAATCCTGTTAACATCCATATATATGCCCACCAGTTAAACATCGATTATTGAAGATACTTGCTAGCAACATCATATCAATAAGTCCGTTCACCAAGTATATACGGTTCAAGACTAATAACAAGAGTTGTAAATCATTTAATCATGAACGTTACTAACCGTAACGAGGGGATGGTCCCACGAAGCTTTCGGGAGGTCAATGCTAGTCGTCTACGGCGAGAGGGAAGTCATCGCGCGTGGACAGCGGCTAGGGGACGTTGTAGCGGCATGTGGGAAAGTCGTCAACACCCCGGGGCTGCCGTGTGTCACATCAGTGCGAGAGAAGTCGCTGCCACGTCGCTAGCGGCCTGATCGGCGTGAGGGGGAGACCGCAATGGCCTGGAGGGACTCTGGTGACGCTGTGGATAACGACGGGTGGCACTGCAGTGCGTCGGGCGGCACTGCCACCGTAACAGTGCCTGGGGGTTTTGGCGGTGCTATAGACGTCTCTGGCAGGTTCTGGTCGGAGGGAAGGTCGAAGGGGTAGCGTTGCAATGCCTGGAGATCGCTGGCCACGAGAAACGACGGCACTGCTGCAGCTTGGGGTGCTACGGCGATCCTGGATGGAGCACAGGCCGTGGATCCGAGTTTCGTCGGAGAGAGCTTGATGGGGGGTCACCGGACGACGTGGAGAGGTGACCGGAGATCAGGTCGGTGAGGTCGCGGGTCTAGGGTTGATGGTCGGAGAGAAAACAGAGATCGAGATGAAGATGGCGGCACACAAAGGCTTGCGCAAAGAGCAGCTTGCGTGATATCAAAAAAAGACCTAGGGCTCACTGTTCTTAAAGTGCTAGGTTTAATATAAAATAGAGGAATAAGGCCTAAGGCCCACGTGTGAGGGAGACTAGGGTTAATATAAAATAGAAATGAGTGAGGATGTTTCCCGCATGTAATGATGAGGGCTAGACTTAGGTGTTTGGGGTTGAGTTGGTTTCATTGTAATTATTAGAAACACAATTCCAAACTCTCCATGTCTCTCCTGTGTGTGTGCGGCCAAGAGGAAAGCATGGCACAGTTCAAAATTGATTAGGATGTGATAATTTGTTATTAATAAAATAATTAGAGGGTTAGAATTATAAAACTTAGGGTTAAATATAATAGATTGGGCAAAATAGTGAAAGTGGGTCAAACAGAGCTCTAAGATTATGAGATAAATACTGGGGCGCTCGCGCCGATGAGAGAAACAAAACTAAGAAGGCGAATCACAAGTTGGGCGATGAGAAACGAAACTAAAATTAAGAAGGTCCCATGACAAAAGTGAAAGTCGCGACGCTTCTGCAAACAAAGTCAATTTGTGGGGGAACGACCCGTGGAATGACGTTTCAAAATAATTCCACAATTTAATACTCTTCGAGAGGGTCACAACGGCATATCATATCGCGCGTTTTGCATGAAGGATAAAGCTAAGAAAAATACGCGAACTTCATGGAAAATACGCGTACAAAGGATACGGGTCCAAGGGCAATGATAATCTCAAGTTGGGCACACATCGGGGGTTGGCTTGCTAAGGATGCAGCCAATGTGCTACGGCCCTATCGACTCACAACACGACTCACATACAAAGCAACAAAACCAATCAGGTACCCAAAATTGCTATACGCACAGCCGTAAAACGTATATTGAGTACATGCCGTTACACCAACACCAACTTCATCGAGGAACCACATTGAGCAAGTTCAAATAGTGCCTGAACTTGATTCCTGATACAACGTTCATTAGCATGTCTGCCTGGTAGTCCTTTGTTTCGATCTTCAGCAAGTTGATGTCGTCGTCTTTTTCTACCACATAGTCATGGACAAAGTGGAATCTTACATCGATATGATTGGTGCAAGTATGGAAGACCTAATTCTTAGCCAAGTGCATGACACTTTGACTATCATAATGGATGCCATAGTTCTTCTGGTAGACTCCCAGATCTTCCATTAAGCCCATCAGCTATATTGCATCTGTCACCACTTCAGTCAATGCCATATACTCTGCCTCTGTAGTAGACATAAAAACTATAGACTAAAGGATACTCTACAAACAAATAGGAGTGCTTGATAGGGTGAAGCCGTGGCCTGTCATCGATTACCTCTCATCCAAGTCGCCTGCATAGTCAGAATTGACATAGCCAACAGTGTGCGGACCATGAACACTTTGACTATAGGTCAATCCGATATCGACTGTACCATTGATGTACCTCAGTATCCATTTCACTGCTTTCCAGTGCTCCTTTCCCAGATTTTGCATGTACATACTCAACATGATGACCGCATGTGATAGGTCGGGTCAGGTACAAACCTAGCGTACATCAAGGCCCCTATTGCATTGGCATACTGTACGCTCTCCATGCGCCTCTTCTCTTCTTCGTTCTTCGGGCAATGCTCGACACAGAGTTTGAAGTGAGGTGCAAGCGGAGTGACTACAGACTTCATCTTCTCACATCCAAATCTCAATATAACAGACTTAAAATAGTGACTCTGTAAAGATGAACTGTATCTCAACTTTGGTTTCGTGTAATCTCCATCCCAAGAATATTCTGTGCTTCTCCTAGATCCTTCATCTCAAATTTGCAATTGAGTTGAGACTTCATTCTCTGAATCTTATCTTTTTTCGATGAAATAACGAGCATTCATCAACATAACGCAAGAGATAAGGATCCATCATCCAATTCATCATAGAACACGTAATGATCATAGGAGTTGTGAACATACCCTAGATCATTCGTCATAGAGCATTCAAAATGCTTATACCATTGTCTCTGTGACTGCTTCGGCCCATAGAGCGACTTCTTTTGCATACATGCAAGACCATCACCGCTCCCATAGATATCGGGCCGAGCCGTATAAATCTCTGCCTCGAGCTCTCCATGCAAGAACGTCATCTTGACATCTAGTTGCACCAGTTCAAGGTCGAACTGAGAAACTAATTCCAACATGATCTGAATAAAGCAATAATTTACCATGGGATAGAAGACCTGATTGTAATCGATGCCTTCCCCATGTGCGAAGCTCTTCTCTACGAGGCAAGATTTGTATCGAACATCTCCTGCTTCAGCTCCATCCTTCTTAGTGTAGACTCACTTACACCCAATTGCCTTCTTGCCCTTCAAAAGCTCCATGAGATCACATGTCTCATTCTTCCTCGGTGATTCCATCTCTTCATCCATCACCTTCTTCCATCGCTCTGGTTCGTCAGGTTGCTCCATCTTTGTGAAAGAAGTAGGAATGTTTATACTTACATTGGGAAAGACGAATTAGACCATCTCTATATATCACACAGGTTATCTTATCTCACGCTTCAGTCCTGATGTTTCTATGGAATCCTTCGATTGAGTCATTTATGGAGCTGAGCTAACTCCACCATCTGAACTTGAACCACCAACTTCACCAGCTTCTGTCAGGATTACATCTTCTGCAGCCTCTGGTGTGGGTCGGTTTGAGTTAGTGACCGACCGATCTGAAATCTCAGAATGTTATCCTAGACTTGCTTCAGCTGTATTTGTTCGGTCTCCACCTTTGGTTCATGCTCCTTCAGTAACGTCGACTCATCAAATGTTACATCTTTGCTCACGATCACTTTCTACTATATCGAACACCAATGTCGGTATCCTTTGACACCATTTCTAAAGCCCAAGAAGATGTCTTTTTTGGCTCGCACATCGAATTTGTCTTCCTTCATGGCATAGTAGCTCGGACAGCTCCAAACTCACAGTGATCCATGGTCGAAAACTGGCTTTTCCTATCAGACATCCAATGGAGGTCATCCTCCCAATGCATCAGATGGTAGCCGATTGACCAAGTAGGTCGTGTACACCAGGGCATCTACCCAAAACTCATTCAATAGGTCGAATGTTGGCAACATACATTGGACTTTCTCGAGCAAAGGCCAATTCATTATCACAGCTACACCATTCTGCTGTGGCATACCACTAACAATGAAGTGCCTCTGAATCCTTTTCGATTTACAGAACTTCTCAAAGAGATCTAACCTATACTCTCCACCATTATTTCTTCGGAGACACCTAACCTTCCGTCATGTCTGAGTCTCAACCAGATTCTTCCACTCGATGAAAGTGCTAAGAACTTTGTCTTTTTACTTCAGAGGAAACACCCATACCATGCGTGAGAAATCATCGATGAACGACACAAAGTAATGTTTCCCTCCCAATGCGACCGACCTACTTAGCCCCAATACATCGGTGTGTACATAATGAAGCGCTCCCTTCGTACTATGGATGGCCGTCCCAAATAAAGCACGTGTCTGTTTCCCAAACACACAGTGCTCGTAGTACTCGATCTTTCTGGTCTGGTGCCCTTTAGACGATTTGGAATGATCAGCTTCTACAAAGCTTTCTCGTCCATTTACCCGAGATGCATGTGCCACAACAATGAGTCATCTCGATCAGCCTTAAAGGTCAGAGCTAATGTACCAGCTATGACCAAACCATCCAAGTAATAGAGGTTGCCTCGTCGCTATGTTCTCCATCGTCACTTAACAACCATTGGCTTTGAGCGAACCAAGTAATATTATGTTACTCTTTAGGTGGGGAACGAAGCGTACCTCATCGATGTCTCGTGTATCACTGTTGCTCATCATCATCCATACTGTCCCGATGCCTGCAGTGCTGTAAGCTTGGTCATTGCCCAGCAGAACCGTACTCTTACCCCCTTCACGAAAGGTCATAAAGTACTCTCGATGTGGCATCATATGGAACAAGCACCATGAGTCGAGCACCCAACCATCTGACGTCACACCCTGTGAAATACCGACCATAATCCATTCTTCGACCTCAACGCCCTTCATGATGTTGGCTGTTGTGTCGTGCTTCTTCTTTACCTTTGGACAGTCTTTGACCCAATGTTCTCTTTGTTTACAGAAAGCACATTGGTCCTGTCGAGGGATGTATGCCCTCAGTTCATTTGTATTTGATGCAAATGGATATTAATATAAGATGTGGGAATTTTGCATATGATGCAAAGGAAATTAAATGTGTTGTAAAATGTTTACGTGCATATTTAATATAATAAACATAAGGAAAAGGTTACTTGGATGATGGGATCCTCCTGGTCTAAACGCAGGTTCAAACCGCGTCAAAAATGGACACCAAACACACAAAATAGAGCCAAAACAGTGGAAAAAAGCCAAATTTGGCATTGCGGGTCGGGCGCCCACCAAGCGGGCGCCCGACCCACCTGGAGGCTAGAGTAGGGTTTTTGTAAAACCCAGTTTTATGCGACGGCTATAGTTTTTGCAAAAAACTAGTTTTTGGCTGTGTTTGAACACTCGTTTGAGGGGTCAAACGAACTCGAAATGACATGCCATTTCTTCCAACGCATTCATTGTTCAACCCTCTTCGATTTGATAGGTTATATCACTTGTGAAGCTCAACAGTGAGGGAGGAAAAATTCGCTAAAGTTTGGCCTTTGTGAACGGTAAACTTTAATTTTTCTCCAAAACTTTAAGTCCCACATCGGATATGGAGTGAAGAGGAGGGGTCAGCCGCCAATAAAAATAGGGGTCTACCCCCTCCTTGAGACTCGTCCCATGCTCCAGATCTGAGTAGCTCCATTAAACATGAGCAAGTTCAGATCTGAGTTTAAAATAAATATTCTCTCTCTCCCTAAAATTCTTCCTTGCTCCTGATCGGGCTCTAGCAAAGCTACGAAAGAGCTCAGATCGGATTCAAAGTCTTGATGAAGGATCCACTCAAGGTGAAATCTTCATCGGCACATGGTTGGCTCGATGACAAGAGTGTTGCTTGCCTCAGGACGTGGTGCAGTTTGGGAAGCAGTTCGGCTCGGGACGAGGTGCGGCTCGGGACGCGGTTGGCTTGGGAGAAGCGGCACATGGCCAAAGAATGTTGCTGAAAACGACACTTCCTATTCTACGGAAACGAAGTGAAAGGTATGTAGTTTAATTAAACATGCGTTTATAATTGCAAATAGGTTGATAGATCTATCCTTAGGGGTTGGTCAGACCCAACCCCAGGATAGTAGAGATTCTGGCTAGGGTTGTTCTCTTTAAGACTAGATTTAAAATAGTTTTAAATCTGTTTTTCGCTGCTATTTTGTTTTCATCATCCGACCGACTTAGGCTGGCCATCGATTTTATTGCCCTAAGGACCTTGAAAACCCAACATGTCCTTCGCTAAGTCCTTGCGCTGAAGGCCTCTACTCTTGACCTTGGACTTGGATCTAAAATACTCCTTCCTCGCTCTACCCTTCTGTCCACTATGACCTCTCCCGACCGTAAGAGCATCACTACTCAGCCCTCGGTGTCTACATCGTTCTTTCTGAATTTGTTGCTCATCAGAGCATTGTACACCTCTTAAAAGGTGATCGATTTCTTATCATATGTAAGAACCGACACCAAGTACTCATACTCAATGGGCAGAAAATTGAGGAGAATCATCGCCTTGTCTTCATCATCAACCTTCACGTCGATGTTCCTTAGGTCAGTAAGAAGCTTGTTGTAGTAGCCGAGATGTTCCTCCATAGAAAAACACTCGGCCAACATCAAACCGAAAAGCTTCTTCTTCATGTGTAGCCGGTTCTGGATGTTCTTCTTCATGTACTTGTCATCGAGCTCCTTCCAGAATTTGCTTGCACTTGTCTCCTCCATGTATGGGTATTTCTTCTCCTTCGACGGATACAGTCAGATGGTACTACATGCATTTTGATTCAGAGTTCTCCACTCCAAATCAGGTATGCTTGTCGGCTTCTCGTCCAATGTGATGTCTTGACTGAGTTGGTTCAAGACATCTAGGACTTCACATCTACACATACTGAAGTTGATCTTTACATCAAACTTCTCAATTTCAAAATTCGTGTTGGACACGATAGTCCAACCAATTGGAGCATGCGCACCAGAAGTCGACGCCTTTGAGGAACTGTCATCACCACCGCTACTCATCTTTGCCTCCTACGTTGATCTTCAACACTGTACATCTTTAATACCAATTTGTTATGTGCTGATGAGACACAGCACAATGGAATACACATGATTGTCGATGACCGAGGAAAAAAGGACAAGTAACTAAACAAATAAGAAGCGCTAAGAGAGATAGATTTAGGTCATCAACCAGCCAAGGGAATACCAATGCGCTTTATTACGAAAGGAAAGAAAGAATACAAATCTTCTCTTCACAAACGAAGAAGAAGCACACAACAATCTCTCCAAAAGCTCTCTACAATATCTATCAAAGTTGGCTCTCATAAATTGTGGCTCAAATTCTCCAATGTGTTTCACACGGTGGTTCTGTGAAACCCTCCTCTAAAACTACCTTATATACCCCTAGGGTACAATAAGTTCCATCATTGAGGAGTCCCCAAAAGATACGATTCCCGATTTTAACTAAATTCATATCCCATCATAACTCTAGGCATTTAATGTGCCTAACCCTAGTAGGCATGCACTGCACCCTACTAACCTTTGTCACATCCAAGTGGGCCCCGCTTTGCACGACCAAGCTTCCTCTTGAAGGTCGATCGATCCGAAGTGATAACCCAAGCTGTTCAATCCACTGGGTAGGTCGAACTGTAGAGTTGCCGATCCATCTGAGCTGTCGACCCTTACAACCCTCATAACCGAGAGTCCAATACACTGCTGAAGTCTCATAGCATCGCATTTGACCTGTCTGACTTGTGCCGAGTCAGATGGGTCGTATCCGAGTGCAGACGAGCTATCTCAGCACAAGATAACTCGGCTGAATAACCAATTTCTCGTCAGCACCAAAATCGAGCCTACTTCCACATCAGGAACTATTATTGTTCTTCTCTAGGTTTGGCTAGTAGGGGATGACGACGCTTATGTCCTTTCTCCCCTCAACGTCCCAAACTAGTTAAGTTATCTATGGTATCTCTGAAGTGTATTTTCTAAATTATTTTTTAGTTAATGAAGCATTATTACCTTTATATATATGTATACATACGAAGCAGTGAGTCTTAATATAAAGACTCAGGGGTGTGAATTTATACATGGATCAAAAGAGATTATGGCAATATATCACATCCATTATGATACTTGGGTACCCTTGTTTTCCATACACCATACGATAAAATAAGGGAAGAAATTATCGAATAGTTATAACTGTCCTCTTACTCTTTATGAAGAAAGTTATACTTACCTTTTGTTGAGAAATATCTCCTCACATTTTGTCGAGAAATATCTCCTCTGCCACTTTTGAAGATAAGATCAGAGCAAAGAAAAATTCGGTGCGCGATTGGGCCCATAGAGTACCCGACACCTATCTTACTTTTCCTTGAGTTGAGCCTTGGGGAGCCGCTCGTAGTGATGGATAAATCAAAATCCCAGTCACTATACAATTAGCAACTAATCACTTACATTATCAGAAGAAAACAAAGAAGAGTCGCAATAGGAACATCAATGATTCTCACGCAGTCACAAGAGACGAATATCACCCGCAACATTGTAGAAGAACTATAGCAGTAACTGTAGCAGCACTATAGTAGCACTGTAGCGCTGCCACCAATAGACAAAATTTTACGTCGCTTCAGACCAGAATTATTTAAGCATATTCACTTTCGGCGCCTTTTCATCTCTGCCAAACAGTTGTCCAGAGGAACTGTCGAAAGGATTTCCTCTTGGTCATAAAAGAATCAGAAGGGAGAAAATTGAATGTGTGCCCATTTTTAGTCTTGTACAAATGCTTTCCTCTTAGTTTTCTCTTTATTGTAAGCTGGATAATCCAGAGCCATACTCTGGGATTGAAGGCTATAACTTCAAATTGTGAGTTTATTGTATCCTATAATTGTTTGTATTTGTGTTTAATATAGATCCGTTGTACCATTGGTATCAAAATACAACGGATCTATATTAAACGCAAATACAGACTATTATAGGATACAATTAACTCACAGTTTGAAGTCGTAGCCTTCAATCACTAAGTATGGCTCTGAATTATCAAGCTTACAATAAAGAGAAAGAACTAAGAGGAAAACATTTGTACACGACTAAAAATGAGCACACTCTCAATTTTCTACCTTTTGCTTCTTTTATAACCAAGAAGGAAACCTTCCAACCGATCCTCTGGACAGCTGGTTGGTAGAGATGAAAAGGCACCGAAAGTGAAGATGCTTCAATAATTTTGGGCAGAAGCGATGTAAAATTTTGTCTGTTGGTGGTGGCGCTATAGTACTGATACAGTTGCTGCTACAGTGCTACTACAGTGTCTACAGTGTTGCAGGCAATATTTGTCTCGTGTGGCTGCGTGAGAATCTTCACTATGCATATTACGACTTTTCTTTGTTTTCTTTTCGATAGTGTAAATAATTAGTCGGTAACTGTACAGTGAATGGGGTGCTGATTTATCCATCACTAAGAGCGGCTCCTCAAGGCTCCACTCAAAGCAAAGTGTCGGGTACTCTATGGGCCCTATTGCGCACCGAATCTTCTTATCATCATAAGTAGCGGATGAGATTTTTCTCAACAGAAGATAAATATAACTTCGCAGAAGGTAAGACTAATTACCTTGATAGTGTATAACTCTTCATAAGAAATTTCTTATTTTACCAGTTTATAACTATTCAATACCTTTGACCTTAGTATGGTTCCCCATAATTTCTTCCCAAATGTCTTCAGCAATTTCTTCATTGGGATCTTGTGCTTCTGGTAAGGATATATCAATCTCTTAAGTAATCTTTGTAGAAACTTGAGTATGAGTACTTTGAACTGACATAGTATCACTATTATCAAAAGCTTCAAAGAATTGTCTCTTTGTATAATCAAGAAATTGTTGCTAGATTTCAGCTTCTGTTGCTAGAGAATATTTCCTCCAAATAGTTTTTGACAATTTTACCATTGGGTTTTCATTCTGAATTTCTTCATCAAGAGAATTTTCAAGGATCTTATTATTCTTTTTGATAATCTCTTCAATCTGTTGTTTTTTATCTTGGACATTGATGCCTGTCCACCAACGAGTATGATAACGCCTCCTAAGAGACGGAAGATGAAGTTCATCACATGCAGCTTCTAGTGAACAATTCCATATCCATGGAATCTCTGTTTTGATAAAGAAATATGGAATACACATTCCTTCATAAACTTCAATCTCGTTCATTTTCTGAATTATTGGGTGAAATTCTACCCAAGGATTGTATAACTCCGATATTGGTTTGGGAAAAATATCTAAATCTGCATCATATCGATTCCACCAATCATAGAACCAATTTGGAAGACCCTTATAAAGGGCTTCTGGGAATAGGTTAATTTGCAATGTATGTTTACCCTTAGGATTCTGTTAGATAAACATATTATAGAAGGCCTCCTTATAATCCCAGTAATTGAAATTATAAATTTCTTTATTAGAGGTTTTAATCAATGGGAACTCTAGATTTAGATGTGTTACCCATTGTTTTGGAAGTATGACTTCATTTATAATACATTTACTGAAATTTGGAGGGACAGTATGATTGTCGTTACTCCAAAAATGCGTAACATCCATTCCTTTTTGAATAAGTATAGTCTTCATCCATTCTCTTTGTTTTAAAGACAATGTGGGGTAGAATGTTGAGTCCAAATACTTTAATCGTAGTTTCTCAACATCATTCATGAGAGGAATATCCTCTCGTTCTATATGATGAACTGTATCAGAAATGGTTTTAGTAAACCATTCTGTTTCTTTCTTTATTACCTCAGAGTATTGTTCTCCCATTTTCTCTTCATCGCTTAAATCTTCTATTCCCTTTGAGGAAGGTGAAAAGGGAATATTCTTATTCCCCCTTTTGGAGATAGTCCTCCATGAATTCGGATGGGTCGATGTTTAACTTCGTCCACCATTACCACTCCTTCCTCCCCCATTTGAGAGGAGTTACTGCGGTTCATGGGTACCCTACTGAAATGCACGTGTGGGAAAATCAGGCAAATGATTAACTTGACCACGTATCGAATTGATGGCAAAATTTTGTTTAGAAACAAGGTTTATAAACATCGGGAAATTAAGAAGTAAATTCAAGACTTCTATCAATAGGAATTATAGTTCCTTTGTAACCCAAAAATCTAATTCGAGTTTGAAACCATTTCATTTTCGGGGCTGATATAGTAAGCCCATTTCGTTCGGCTAGATTACGAAAAATTTCTAGATGCTTATCATATTGATCAAAGGTTTGAGAGAAGACTAAAACATCATCTATGTGGGACAGGATGAAATCCATACAAGGAATAAATATGTTATTCATAATATTTTGAAATTCTAAAGGAGTATTCTTCAGTCCAAAGAGCATTCCATTCCATTCAAAGTGGCTGAATGGAACAAAAAAATGCCGTCTTATAACGATCTTTTTCTTCAATTAGTATATGATAATAACCAAATTTAAGATCGAATTTAGAGAATAGTTTCGCATTATTAATGCGGTTTAGTAAATCACTTTTGTTGGGTATAGGGTACCTAATCAACTTTAAAAACCGTATTTAAGGGTTTATAATTAATAACAGTCCGAGTAATACCTCTCTCTTTCTCAGCGTTACTGTTAACATAAAACACTGTACAACACCAAGGCGAATATGATTTCCTTATGAGTTTCTTTTCAAGTAAAGAACTTATTTCTGTTTTACAAAGATCAAGGTATTCTTGATTCATCTGACAAGGTCTAGATTTAGTCGGAATATCCTTTTCTTTGAAATCATCTTCATAAGAAAGAGACACTATATGACATTTTCTATCCCAAAATGCATTAGGGACACCACTACAGACAGTTTTATTAAAATGGTCTTCTATTAGCCTTTTCTCTTTTTAATTTCTTCTTCAATTTGAACAAATGAAACTTCTTCTTTCAGAAAATTGATCTGGTTTTCTTTCAGAAGAACACTCTTGACTTTGTTTAATAAACAAGGCTGATGATCAGTTATAAACGCAAATAGTATTTTCTTGCCATTATAATTGGCTTGAATACCATATGTGTCTACTTTTTGCATATGCATAATATTATTATGTAAGAAAGGTGTTCCTAAAATAGTGTGTTGTGATAAATCCTTCACAAGTACCCATGGTATAGGAATACACGTATCTTGGACACATATGTGAGCCGAGGGTAACTTGAATCTTACATTAAGTTTATTACCTCCTGCACCACTTAAATATTGTGTGGTTGGCTCAAAGAATTTTGAAGGTACAATTCCTTCATGAATGTAGTTAAGATGTGCACCACTATCAACGAGAGCTATATTATCAGGAATAAAGATTTGTCTGGATATAGCCAAAGTCACATTTATAGATGATATCTGAGACGTTACCTGTTGTAACACATTCAAGAATTCATTCTTTTGGGACGTCTCATTATCCTCATTAAAAATGTTTGGTGAATCTTGTTGAGGTTTCCTTTGTCTTTCAATGAAATGACTAAGGTCCTCTTCTTCACCTTCACCGAATCTAAAGAGAATATATTTATTCTCTTGTTTAAGAAGTATAACTTCTTATTTAAGAATTTGAATCTCTTTATTGAGATTTGAGAGAGATAATGTGTTTGAAGTATTATCTTGTCTTCTTTTCATAACTTCAGACATTCGATAGACATTGTCTTTCTTTGGCTTGTCCTTTTTATCATTCTTGTTGATACATAAGCCAAGATGTTGATGCTTCAAATCCAAAGGAAGATCTTCACATAATATTTTTGAAATTAACTCCTCACTAGAAGTGATGATATTTAAGGATAAACCATTCATATCTACAATGGCGTTCCAATAAGCCGATTTATCACTTGTCTGACAATACATTGACAGTTATTATCGAAAGAACATAATGAATATTCTTCATTTTCTGATCCTTCAGTATCACTATGGATCATAATCTTTAATAGGGTCTTTTAAGACCTTCTTCTTCTATTTCATTAATCTTCTTCCTTGTATAATATTTAGAAGCATAATGTCCAATTTTTCGCACTTGTAATATTTAATGTTACCGACATCCTTCTTCGAATGTCGAGTCTTTTTTTTCAAAGTCTCTTTTAGAGTCTTTGTCTCTATATTTAAAGAATTTCTTTTTCTTGCTAGAATAGTGTTTACTCTTCTTATTGTTTATATAATCTTCTTTGACACGTTTTCCTTTATCAGTAGCTAAGGTTGGTCAAAAACAAATTGTTGACAGAACTCTCCAAGTTATTTTTTACCCATAAGTCTATAAGACTTCAGTTGATGTTTGAGCTTCGTATAATTACCCAAAGCTAAACCCTCTTTAATACATGCATTAATAAGAGTTTTTAAGTAAAAGACTCATAAGGAATAATTCCACCATTATTACCTTTGAGTTGATTACGAACTCTTTCAGCAAATAAATTAGGTAGTCCATCTATGAATTTGGACTTCCAATGTGTGCTATTAACATCACGATGATTCATTACTCTACTTAAGAATTTATCTTTGTACCATCGAAAATGGGTTAACGATGGACATCTCAAGTTTTGTAACAAGGTACTTGTTCTTTCACCATGGTCTATAAAAGCTCCGGTGAAGTGATTGGTTATTGCCAAAATTAATGTATTCACATCATCTTCGTTCTGTGTACCATTCTCTTGTTTTATGACATTTAAAATTTTAGACTATGACTCGGATGAGAGGTAGTTATCCCACCACCCTTTTAAAATGCCAGTAAAGCCACAAGTAATAATGGAAGCAATAACTTTGTCAGAATTATTATTCTGTCGACAAATCGTAGAATACATCAGCATACGATGCATAGTTGCAAAGATCTGATTATCGGATAAACCTTCAATATTCCATTCATGAATGTTTCTACCGTTATAATCGGTTTGAATATAAGTATCGTTTTCCTTACACAATACTTCAACAGGAATTGGTTTTTATAGTAATATCATTCTAATTGCTTAGAACAACCATCAATTTTATTGATAGTAGAAAACTTGTTTTCTATATCTAATACTTGATCTGGTTTAACTAAATCATCATTTGATGTTTTGTCATTATCAGCGAGAATAACTGAAGGAGTAGTTGTTTCCCATCTACTATATGTAACTTCGAAGTACTGAACTTTTTAGTTAAAGCATCAATTACTTCAGCAGTTATTTTATCGCTGATATTAAAACCAGAGATATCAATATCTGGTTTCATAGCCACATGCTCAGTTTGAGTGGGCACAAGAAGAAAATTAGCCAATAATGGCTCCGATACCATAATACAACGAATCTATATTAAACACAAATATTTGTATTATGGTATCGGAGCCATGATTGGCTAATTTTCTTCTTGCAGATAATATCATGTAGAATTAGTAAGTAGGAATTTGGTAATATGATATGTCTTACTTCTCTTTTATTGATGAGAAGAATTGATTACTTATTGCGAATCTTATGATTCAGCGTTGTTTTAGTTGTTCTTATATAATCACGAGGATATGAGAGTGGGACGTCACCAAAGTGGCGTTGTGTAAGACCCATTGAGTCGAGATGACGTTTAGGGCTGTGTAAATCGTTGACAGACGTGTTCTCATGAATCATTGTTTATGTTTAAACATACAGAAACCAGCTTTAGTATTTCAGTACTTATTAATAGAAGAGAAGAAAAAAAATCATATTTCTGAATCCCTAGCTTATTAATAAAGCATGATATAAATTCGCAAGAATCCACCATGTGAGAATTAATTTCTGCTTTGACTTCTAAGATGACTCGTAATACGAGTAAGAAGGTTAAGAATGCTAGATTGACGGAATTTTTGTCAGAACTGGAATCACTTAATAAGTGGTCAATTCCAGATGTTCATATTAAGGACATTTATAAAATTTGGTTCTTTAATTATAAGTCTTTGATAGCTATAAAGACATTAGAAAGAACCTCCACTATTGATCAAAGTGAACAAACTATTCAGTTGCTCAGTTGGGAAGATATCGAACCAAATATGAAACGATATAAGTATATCCATATTGGATTGATTCAAGTGGCGTTTCGACATTTAACTCTTCAAAAGTTGAATGCATCTTTATTAGCTTGTTTACGTGATGCAAGATGTATTAATTGGACACAATCCCTTATGGGCATTGTAACGGCCACTTTCCGACCGTTCATATTTTCACACGTACTTTTGTCTTTCGTACGCGTATTTTTCTTAGTCCTCTCTTTTATCCGGAATACGCGATGTGATATGTCGTTGTGACCGTATGGAAGAGTAGTTATTTGTGGGTTTTTTTTGTGAACGTCATTTCACGGGCCATTCTCCCACAAATCATCTTTGATTGGTGAGACGTCGCAACTTTAGACTTTGAGGCTGGATCTTTTTATTTTTTTTCCTTTTCTGTGAACCCAATGCGCGATCGACCCCCGTACCCTCGAGCCTCTCATCGTCACGGTCGTACTGATATTTTTCATAATTTTCAGACATCGTTAGCCCAACCAAACCCACTAATCACTTTCAAGCCCGTTTAGCCTAACCTAAATTTGAAATTCAAACTCTAATCCAAATCTCATGAGATTTCCTACGTATAATGAGGAATTCTCATTGTTACCCTCACCCAACTTTTCCCCTCTTTACACACCCCCACTCACACACCCTCTCTCCTAGTCACCCAAAACTACACCCCATTTTATTCCCATTTTAGCATCTTCATCATCTTTAAATCAAACAAACCGAACCCTAGGGGGAAACTCATGCATACCCATCATCAGCCACCATTTTCATTTCCTTACGCATTCTCCCTCGTCGTCGGCAATCTCTAGCCATCCCCCAAGGTCCGGCCACCTCCCCTCTCTCTCCTCTCCTCCTTCTCTCTCTCTCCCCCTCTCAAAAGGCCGCACCAAGTCCAGTTTCGCCCAGATCTGTGCCCGTCGAAAAATCTCCATACCGTCGCCACTTTGGCCCCTTTGGTAGCCAACTCTGCCACCACCCGACCCCCCTCGATCCCCTCTATCACCTGTAAACCTTCTCCCTTCCTCCCTCTTCCCTCACTGCTCTCAAAACACCTCTCAAACCCTCACAAACTCAGTTTTGGACAGATCTGTCCATCGCTGGAAAAACACCACGCATATCACCGTTCGGCCATCGTCAGAGACCACCCTACCACTATCAAACTCCCCTCGACCACCTCTACCTACTGCAAGTGTCTGTTGTCCCCTCAGCGCGTTGCATCTCTGCTGCGATGTAAAACAGCAACCCGTTGTGTAAATCTGTCATCTTTGCCTTCTCATTGTCGGCCGTCGTTGCGCGCAGCTGTTGTCGGCCACCCACCAGGACGAGCAACCCCCCATCGACCTCCTTCAATCCCCGGTAGCCCTCTTGCTCCTAGGAGTTCACGGACGTCACCGAACTCGCGTGTTTTCCCCCGACGTTGCCGCCGCCGTGTAGATCCGTTGCGCTACCTGCAGCCGGAGAGATCTCGAAGCTTGCTCACTGTTCTCGCCTTTTGCTTGTAGTCTGGACGTGTCTCACTGTACTACTCATGGCCTAGACATTGCTGATGACGCAGATCTATCGTCGTTCAGTCCCGACGTCCGATCTATGATCAAACGCCGAAAAGGTTAGCCCCCTTACGCGTAGTAAGAACCCACATCGTAGCAAATCTAAAACCTAATCTAAAAGTCATCAATGATAACTAAGTTTACTTTTCTGCTCCTTTAAAATGTTGTTCAACCTTAGACATCGACAAACGGACTTGAATATCGGTGCACAGAGGATAGTCGTCGATTAGGCGAAACGAATCAAAAAGATGTGACTTTTGACTGTTAGGGTAGTCCCGCTGAACTTAGAAACTTACCATAATAGGATTGATGAAAAATGCGATCTGACATCGCCGTTGTCCCATTGCAGACGGACCCTCGTCGACACGCCGCTTCGACGAGACGATCTAGACCGATGATGCACTCGCCACCGTTGGCAAGTGTTTCCACTTGCATACTTTCAGCTACTTTTAGGCCATCGTCCTTAAACTGTAAAAGTATGATTAAAGAGAACCGAACGTGAAATGATAACGTCCGGGATCTTCTTGACAAGTTAGACTTGACGACGAAGTCTAAGCACAAACAACAACAACTGACACCCTAGGTTCTATCTGTGTGCGCGTGCGCGTGCGTGTGGACCCACTAGAATGAACAACTCCTTATCATCTGTCATGTCATGAAATGTTACACAAAAGCCTTCTAGCATTTTAGATGCTCTCCAAGGTAGAGGGAGTGATCTATATTACATTTTCACCTACAGAATGTTCATCGCTCACTTAGGGAGTGAGAGATACGCTACAGACCGTGGGGATAGAGGCAGTCGTCAAGCTAGAGCGAGTGGTCCTATGTTACAGTTTCACATACGGAACGTTCGTCGCTCATCAATGGAGTGAGCGATACGCTACGGACCGGGGGATAGAGGCACTCGTCAAGCTAGAGCGAGTGGTCCTATGTTACAGTTTCACCTACGAAATTGATCGGCGCCCCGTTTACGGTATGGGCACGGTGTCGTTTTACCGCAAGTGTACGGTTAGTGTAGGGTGCGGGTTTATCGAACACAGGGAGGTGGATGGCTTGAGTGGCTACTAGCCTCACCTAGGTTGTGTGCTAGCTATGCGGATGATATGGGGGAAGTGTAGAAATGAAAGAAAGAAATGAAAAAGACACGAAATGAATCCCCGCTAACACGGGCTAGAGCACTCATGACACTTGGCATTTGACTTGATACAGGGTGAGACATTGCCCCAAAAGGTGGTACCTAGCGTCCATGGCCCGATATTCTGGTCGGTGCCAAGCACGCTAGGCCTACCCGGTTCCGCACGGTGGGCATTCCCATGTCCATTAACACCTTCCGCAACCGGGAGCATTAAGGCCACAATGATATCTCCCAACACTTCGTCCAAGCCGCTCCCGCGCGCGAGGACTCGATGTCAACGCTCGGGGCATGAGCTGTGGCTAGGGAGTCAACCGCCAAGTTTATTCCCCCTTGGCCCGACGGTCAGAGGCGGTCTTTCTCCCGCCAATGACAATGAAACACCCCCGCGTAACCCTAATGGCCAAATAGGTCAAATGTGATTTCTAGCAATACATCGAAGCGGATCTTGACAGGACAAGCACCGGACCCCAATCCCCAACACATCTAGTGTGTTGCCATACGAATTGGACCCAGATTGCTAGAAATCCCCATTGACGCATTTCATCGAACACATGCCATGCAACCAAGTCAAATGAAACAACCAAGCATCAATCCTACCCTAACCCGTATTAGGGTTCATCAATACTACTCCATGGTGAATAACATATAAACAAACAACACAAAAGACATATAAACTTTCACCATCAAGCAAAATAAACACAATACAAACAATGGAGAAAAAGAGAGGAAAATACTTATCTTGAGTTGAATCGTCAATCCAATACAAGACTTATTGAACAATACAACCCTAAGCTAAACTAACCTAAACTCCCAGCAAGGGGGCTGAAAAAGCCCTAAAAACTAGATGAGAATACCCCCAAGTCATGCCCTTACATGCTCTTATAACCCCCCTCAAAAACCCAGCGGTTCGGGTCCAGAAAACCCAATAAAACTGTCAAAACAGGCCCACCCGATCGGGTGAAAACTCACCCGATCGGGTGGAATAAACAGAGAGCTCAGATTCGCAGAAACAGATCTCACCCGGTCGGTTGACAAGTCAACCGATCGGTTGAAGTGAAATTTCAGACAGCAGCCAGTTTCAGCACATAGCTGCGTTCAAAAAATTCCAGAAAAATCTAGAAAAATCGGATTTGGGCATGCGACCTATCGTTGGAAAGCTAACGACGATGCCGACGCAAGAAAAATAAGAGATCACCCAAAATACTTCTGGAATGATAGCAGATCTTCAATGAATGAGAAGTGGTGCGTGAAAGGAGACGAGAAGGCCACCCGATCGGTTGAAATGTCAACCGATCGGGTGAGCGGCTTGTTGCTTCGGCCGTCGCCTTCGGGAGCATCAACCGGGCGCAGAGGAGAGCGGGTGGTGTGATCGGGTCGTCCTTCGGAGGAATCAGCTACAGATGAACCGATCGGGTGAAGGTCACCCGATTGGTTGGAATTCAGCTCCATTTTCCCGAGAACTCTGTTGGGATGAACCGGTCGGCGAACCGATCGGTTGACCTTGCGCTTCGCTCCAGCTTCAGTCCGGGTCGGACACGCATGCATCACCCGATCGGTTGGCTGTGTCCAACCGATCGGGTGGGGGCTGAAAAGTGGCAATCTTGGTTGTTTGGCCCCCTGGATCACGTGTGACTCCTCCCGTTGCTCCGGGGACTTGAGATATCGTCGTTAAACGTCCCCTACGTGGGCAATCTTCTGCAAACATGGAGAAACAAAGAAAAGTGAAAGAAAACGAGAAAATACGAGAAAACGAATAAAAGACGGCGGAAAATACGGAGAAACACAAAAGAAAACGTGCGTGAATATATGAAATATAAACGCACGTCAAAATCCCCCAAGCTGAACTCTTCCTCGTCCTCGAGGAAGACGAGTGAGAGTAGGAGCTCGGAGGGAGAAAATAGAGAGAAGGAGAGAAAAAGAGAATTCTATATCGTAGATCGCCCGTAAGGGCCAACAAAATCAAACACGCCACACGAAGCAAGCATACGACAAAACACAACACTAAACCAAGGAATGTGAGTCCAAACAAGTGTCGTGGGCCCACGCAGTGAAGCGCGAGTGAGTGTGGTCGTGTGCTAGCAGATGGTGTCACTATCTACGATGTGCAATAAAGCTCCATATACACATACCCAAAGAAAGACCCAAATATCGATTCAATTTGAAATTGCGGTGAATATTAGCTCAAGCATGCATGAGAAGAGTATAAGAATAGAAGCGTATCATGCATCGGGGACTCCACAGCTAGGGACTAGGAAATCACCACACTATAGCCTAGGTAATCGCTAGAAGGTCCCTATGCCAAGTGTTTTCGAAAACGATGGAAGTTGAGAAGATGTGGAGTAGAACACTCGGTGCAAATTCTCGCCTTCCCCTTATTCACGGCAAGTAGGAAAATATTCACACTGGAATTTTTTTTGGGTTTTGGTTATTTGTATTTTTTTTCTTTTCTTTTCATTTCTCATCTTTTTGGGTTTTTCTTTTCTTTTCTCCTTTTTTTGGATTTTTGGGAATTGTGATATTTACATGTGTACTCTCCCAAGTGGGAGAACGGTACACGACGAGGGGATTTGCACCAAGTAAAATAAAAATGATATCGGATTCTAAACACTTGGACAAAGGAGATATTTCTCGCTAATCAGAGCATATGCTAAATGGGTTATCCTAGTCCTTGTTTGTGGAATCCCGACACATGCGAATTGAAATATACGATATAAATATAGCATGCATATAGAAGCAGATAGTAGAAGCAAATACCGCATATTCAAATCGAAGCATGATAATCTAGGGGTCAACCAAGGATAGGTATATAAAACATAATCATAAGGTAGAAGCACACCAAACAGCTAGGCACGACGCACGACTCACAAAAAGCTAAGAGGACCCGCGATGCATGAAATGCAAGAGGACTCGATATCCTAGGGTTAGTGAATGTGATTATCGAAGCTGTGCAAGGTGCGCGTGTGATTTTCGTGGCAATTCATCATAGGGTTCATCTCTAGGAGAAAGAGATAAAAAGAAGAAAAGAAAAAGAAAAAGAAAAACAAGGAGAAAAACGACTCAAATAACGAAGAAAAAGAGACAAATGACGCACGAAGTGCGACTCCCCCAAGCTAAAACTTGCATTGTCCTCAATGCAATAGTAGTGAATATGGGAGGGCAATGAAAATGGGGGGAGTAACGCACTGACACAAAAAAATGAAAAACACGAAAAACACACGAGCGAAACTAAAAAAATAAAGAAAAAGAAACACTCAAATAAAAGATATAAAACACGACAAAAGAACACATAGACACAGACACACAACAACGACACGCAAAAACATGCACACAAAAGTTGATTTCCCCCAAACTAAACATGACAATGCTAGCAAAATGATATGATCAATGGGGATGTAGAGATATGCTAGGGGGAAAATCGGAAAAGAAAGAAATCAAAATGCAGGAGAGACAGTGTGCTCATTCTCCTCGGAAGAGGAAGAGGGTGAAATGATAGAAGGGCACGACATGATGGGTTATTATGATGCAAAAGCAAATCCTAGATACGCTCCCCTCGCTAATGAGAGGAGACGAGATTATTCAAATCTAAACTAGAAAGCGGTAAATTTTTACACTACTGGATTAGGATACACCTGAGCATAGGCGGATCCAAGATCTGAAGTGGGGCAGGTAGCTGCTCTAACTGCTCCTTCTGTGGCTCCGCTAGAAGCGCTGTGCCACGTGTGCCAATGGACCCAAGCAATGCACCTCCAAGCATCCCTCGTAGGTGTCCACCTGTGACCTGCAAAGGACGAGGTGCATTAGTCCATGGCAAGAAATTATTTCCCAAAATAAATGTATCCCAGAGATAGTCGCCGATAAATGATGGTAAAATATATGAAATGTGGCGAACACTCCCTGGAAATGGTATGCTATCCTCTGTGCTAGCGACGATCAAATCCCCGCTCTCCATGTGAAGTTGCTCTCCAGGTGGTGACACACCGCAGCATACCTCAAGGGAAGTCGATCATGTGTCCTGCGAGAGATATGGTGTGTCAAAAATATATAAGTCTAAAGGAATAGGATGTGAAAAGCGAGACTCAAATGTGGAGTGAGAGTGAGTATGAAAATCTCCCTGAATAGGGGCAATATGCTCAAGTAGATGCTCAGCCGCAGAAGAAGTGGAGAGCGACGGTAAAGGTAGATGTGACTCGGGCTCCATAGAGTGGACCATCGTATCCAAGCCCTCATGCACATCCTCCTCGACTATATGCTTATGCTCCACCATCTGCCCGATGTCCTGAATGACATCCTCATGGTTGACCACAGACCAAGGAGGAAGCTGCGACAGAGATGGCTGTGGAGGTGGATGTAGAGCGGACCCCTCGTATGTGGTCGTGGCGTCCTCGTCCTCACGCACATCCTCCTCGACGGTATGCATAATCTCTGTAAAATCCTCAGTGCTCTCATAGGACTCATGCGGGGTATCCAAATCAAGACAAGAAGTCTCTCCCACAGATCCTATAGAAATCACCCCATCCTCACTATCATCATCAAAAAATGCTTCGTCATCCAAGTGGTAGTGATGGAAAAATGGGGTATCGGCTTGAGATGTGTCTATGGTGGCCGATGGCAAGGTGGTCTCAACCATGAAAGTGGGTATATCCTCTCCTTCATCCCCTCTCCTCGGTGTAGGCTCGGTGATTGGTACCATCATGTTTTGTAATATTTGGCCTTGGTTAAACATGGCACTTTCAAGGAGAGACACAAGGCTTGATTCTTCTTGTGTTTGTGGAGGGGTATAAGGTTGAGAAAATGGATGGGAGGTGTTAGGGCTAAGGTTGTGGGAAAATGTTTGGCCCTGGGGTGGGGGGAGGCTCTTGAGCGTAAATGGGCAATCATAATACACATGCCCCACCATCCCACAAGTCTCACAAACCACAACCGAATAAGGATTGTAACCTCCCATCTGAGCATCGAAATTTGATCTCCACATGGTTACACCAAAGATACCTGGACAACAAAAATAAGAAAACTAGAGAGGAGCGTCAATAGTACAAGAAAATAACAAAAAGATAATATAATAGTGAGGGAAAAATTTCTTGGTTATTGAATATATTTTTTTAAAAAAAAGAAATTTTTTTTTGTGTGCGTAGTCTAATGAACCCAAGCTAAGCTAATATCAAACCGAACGCCTCCCCGGCAACGGTGCCAAAAACTTGACCGGCGCCCCGTTTACGGTATGGGCGCGGTGTCGTTTTACCGCAAGTGCACGGTTAGTGTAGGGTGCGGGTTTATCGAACACAGGGAGGTGGATGGCTTGAGTGGCTACTAGCCTCGCCTAGGTTGTGTGTTAGCTACGCGGATGATATGGGGGAAGTGTAGAAATGAAAGAAAGAAATGAAAAAGACACGAAATGAATCCCCGCTAACACGGGCTAGAGCACTCATGAAACTTGGCATTTGACTTGATCCAGGGTGAGACATTGCCCCAAAAGGTGGTACCTAGCGTCCATGGCCCGATATTCCGGTCGGTGCCAAGCACGCTAGGCCTACCCGGTTCCGGACGGTGGGCATTCCCATGTCCATTAACACCTTCCGCAACCGGGAGCATTAAGGCCACAATGATATCTCCCAACACTTCGTCCAAGCCGCTCCCGCGCGCGAGGAATCGATGTCAACGCTCGGGGCGTGAGCTGTGGCTAGGGAGTCAACCGCCAAGTTTATTCCCCCTTGGCCCGACGGTCAGAGGCGGTCTTTCTCCCGCCAATGACAATGAAACACCCCCGCGTAACCCTAATGGCCAAATAGGTCAAATGTGATTTCTAGCAATACATCGAAGCGGATCTTGACAGGACAAGCACCGGACCCCAATCCCCAACACATCTAGTGTGTTGCCATACGAATTGGTCCTAGATTGCTAGAAATCCCCATTGACGCATTTCATCGAACACATGCCATGCAACCAAGTCAAATGAAACAACCAAGCATCAATCCTACCCTAACCCGTATTAGGGTTCATCAATACTACTCCATGGTGAATAATATATAAACAAACAACACAAAAGACATATAAACTTTCACCATCAAGCAAAATAAACACAATACAAACAATGGAGAAAAAGAGAGGAAAATACTTATCTTGAGTTGAATCGTCAATCCAATACAAGACTTATTGAACAATACAACCCTAAGATAAACTAACCTAAACTCCCAGCAAGGGGGCTGAAAAAGCCCTAAAAAAACTAGATGAGAATACCCCCAAGTCGTGCCCTTACATGCTCTTATAACCCCCCTCAAAAACCCAGCGGTTCGGGTCCAGAAAACCCAATAAAACTGTCAAAACAGGCCCACCCGATCGGGTGAAAACTCACCCGATCTTGTGGAATAAACAGAGAGCTCAGATTCGCAGAAACAGATCTCACCCGGTCGGTTGACAAGTCAACCGATCGGTTGAAGTGAAATTTCAGACAGCAGCCAGTTTCAGCACATAGCTGCGCTCAGAAAATTCCAGAAAAATCTAGAAAAATCGGATTTGGGAATGCGACCTATCGTTGGAAAGATAACGACGATGCCGACGCTAGAAAAATAAGAGATCACCCAAAATCCTTCTGGAATGATAGCAGATCTTCAATGAATGAGCAGCGGTGCGTGAAAGTAGACGAGAAGGCCACCCGATCGGTTGAAATGTCAACCGATCGGGTGAGCGGCTTGTTGCTTCGGCCGTCACCTTCGGGAGCATCAACCGGGCGCAGAGGAGAGCGGGTGGTGTGATCGGGTCGTCCTTCGGAGGAATCAGCTACAGATGAACCGATCGGGTGAAGGTCACCCGATCGGTTGGAATTCAGCTCCATTTTCCCGAGAACTCTGTTGGGATGAACCGGTCGGCGAACCGATCGGTTGACCTTGCGCTTCGCTCCAGCTTCAGTCTGGGTTGGACACGCATGCATCACCCGATCGGTTGGCTGTGTCCAACCGATCGGGTGGGGGCTGAAAAGTGGCAATCTTGGTTGTTTGGCCCCCTGGATCACGCGTGACTCCTCCCGTTGCTCCGGGGACTTGAGATATCGTCGTTAAACGTCCCCTACGTAGGCAATCTTCTGCAAACATGGAGAAACAAAGAAAAGTGAAAGAAAACGAGAAAATACGAGAAAACGAATAAAAGACGTCGGAAAATACGAAGAAACACAAAAGAAAACGTGCGTGAATATATGAAATATAAACGCATGTCAGAAATGATCACCGCTCACCAAGGGAGTGATGGATACGCTACAGACCGTGGGGATAGAGGCACTTGTCAAGCTAGAGCGAGTGGTCCTATATTGTCTTGTCTTGAGCACTCGGGTTTGGGGTAGGGTTGAGCGGTTGCACGGGGAGAGGGTCTGCCCGCCCTCAAACCCTAAGGCATGAACCCTTCGTGACACACTCGGTACTTCTTGTCTTGTCCTGTCCGGTCCAGCCTAGTCCTGTAGCCGATAGCACACTCTACTGCTACTGCCTGTCACGTTTACTTTCCTGCACCGCTTTACTTCTTGTATAGTACAACTGCCATGTCATCGCAACTGCATGTAATCAACCAGTAAAACGTTGTTTAGTAAATTATTTCACACTTGAAGTAGAGTCTAACCTTCCTTGTAGACTTTACCTGACGTACATGTCCTTTTCTCTTGGGTGTTGTACGGTAGGTACTGAGCCAGAGTATGTGGACGAGCAAGAGCTACCTGAGGACTTGGAGCCGGAGGACTTGACTGGAGTACTTTCCAGACGAGGACCAGATGTAGAGGTCCTTCCTGTCGCTGTCTTACATAGGTTACTACTTTCTAGTTGGGTGCATAGCACCACTTTACTTTCTGCTTAGGTTGGATGCTTCGAACCATTAGTTTCCTTTTTAGTAATTGTAGCACTAATGGGCTTCTTTTTAGACGTGTTATGCATCGCTGGATATTATCTTTTATATTAATGAATGCAGTTTCCTTTTGTGTACTCTTATTTCATTGTTCGGAACTTTTATATGCAAGAACCTGTAACTTCATGGTATCCCTACAGACGCTTATTGGGTCCGGGCTTCACAGCCCCGGCCCATGCAGACCTTAGTCACATCTCGCTTCTGTCGTTTTAGGAAGCGGGGCCTGAACAGGTTTTAGTGGTGGCCCATGCAGGTCTCGCAAAAAGTTCGAAACAATAAGAGTACCACATTTATTTAATATCCAGTTTAACCTGTACAAGTCTAAATTAGGTTTTCCTTGTCTTAGATGGTAGGAAGACTTAGATAGACATACATGTTTGATAGTCAGGCGCATTGGTTAAGATTTAGTCATACTCGTCTTAGGATACCCTAGTAGCCTCTCACCCGGCTCTGACCATGTTAGATTTCTAGAGTGCTTCTTTTAGTCGTTCGCTCAGGTCCATCAATTTCGGGCCCAGCAGAACGTAATCTTGATTCTCTTAGGACCCTTCCTAGAGATCTCTATTACAGTCTAATTCATTAGGAAGTCTTCGTGCTGAGTTCTCCTGATCTTTAGACGGCCCGATGATTAGAACCCCTGATTTATAGCATCTTCCCAATCATTACACTTCTGTGTTATTGGCTGTAGAATTCCATCGTAGCTTTTCATGAATCATATCTTAGGCGTATTCATCATGCGATCATATTCTTTGCCCCCGATTCACGTGATCGCTTCATGACGATTATCGTTAATTCTTTGAATCTTCCCCATTTGCAAATTTTGATTCCTATAAAAATATTTTCGAAATTCCTTATTAAATTCTTTGCTCAGTTTAACTTCTTTGAAGACCCCTTATTATATATTTAAATTTCTTGCTTTTCGATTGAGTTAAAATTCCTTCTTGGATTTTGAAACCTTTTTGGCCGTTATTTTTAGTTACTACCTTGTAATCAATTTCTAGCCGGCATTTTTCGTATTTCAGTTTTATAAACATTGTTACCATTTTTGATAATTCAATATACCATCTTTTTTTAAACTACGAAATTTATTTTAACCACTTACCATATATACTTTTAGATTATTTTTCTAAGCTAAATAGAAGTACAATTTTTTTATATCAGTTCTATGTTCATCATGCTCATACTTCAAAAAAATTAAAAAAATCTTTGTATAAATCTATTTTCATTTGCAAAACGATCACTACCTCACCCTACTCTTTATTTCTTCGTCTAACTCTTTTTTCGAGTTGTAGAATTTTACCATCTGCTCGCTATTTCTACATATTTTTATAAGTATATACATTTATGATACCGTATTTTACATGTATCCTTCTTGCATCTATTTAATTACTTAGAGCAATATTTTTGTCCCACCCAACTAGCTATCTCCTTATCCTCGCCTTATCCAAACTCGTTCTTTCCGATCTTGTTTTGTTTCTCTTTTGGTTTCGGCTTCTTTTCTATTGTTTAGACATTAGTGCTTGTTTTTGCCTGTGTCAACTCTAGTTTAGTAGTGGGCCCATTGGTTTTTGTGATGTCGTCGTGGTGCATGTATATAGGTAGAGTGTGTGGACCTGTATGAGTGTGCTACCTTTAGGATATTAATGATTGTCTCTTGTGTCATGTATCTATACTCAGTGTTACTCGTGATATATGCATGAAGTTGGATGAATGACGGTATTTATATATGTGTGGATAGTGTCATTGCAGGTAATTCCATAGACGTAGTTTTTCATATTATAGTTTAGCATATTTTTGGCTGCATGTGATTGTATCAAAACCTTTTTGTTTTCTTCTAAATCAAATCTTTAAAGTTTTGAGACTAGCACACAAGATCACAACCCCCTATCTTCCCCATCCAATATCACAACTCCACACGTTCTTTTCCCACATGTTTATTTAAAATATGTCTTTGGCCTTAAACATTCTTTTCTTTTCTTTCCCTCTTCGGGGTGTTATTTCATTGTTGTTATATATTAGAACTGGTTATTATTGCTATAAGATTATGGTTGCGGGTAGGCATAGTGTGAGGTGAGATATGAGGTAGCGATGATTTGTTGATTTTGAACACACAGATATTAGATTAGATTTCTTTGGATGAAAAGAATGAGGTGTCCAAGACTTATTAATAATACCAATGTGTAACGGACTCAATGAGAATTCTGAATGAATGAAATTGTACATTGGGAGATGCGTACTTATCAGATATGAGAATTTAGTCGAGTGGTAGATAGGAGTAGCTATAAGGGTATAGTTTTGATTTAGAGTGATCATGATATGAGTAGAATATTTAAAGCATCAGGACATGATTATAAGATGGGGTGGAGAAGACTTTGGAGATAGCATGACATGTTGAGACAGATGGAATGTTATGAAGATGGAATTAATATGATTAGGAGATTAGATGATAGGGGTAAGGAATGATGTGGCTTGATGGTTCATTGATTATGGAGAATAGATTTATGAGTCAATATGATGGATGATATATTGGGGACGAGATGATTGTTGATTTGTAGATGGTAATATGGATTTATAGTTAAGTTCTAGGATGTGATTCTAGTTGTAGCTTTATTCAGTGGAGAGACGAGTCTTGATGGATTATTTGAGGATCGATGTTTAGAGTTATAAGATTAGCGATCATTATGTGGTATATGGGGGTTGTAGACATAAGTGTTTATAGATATTATTATTATTAGTATAGGTGATTCCGAGGGCGGAATCAATTTTTAAGGTGGGTAGAATGTAACGGCTGCTTTCTGACCGTTCGTATTTTCACGCGTACTTTCCTCTTTCGTACGCATATTTTTCTTAGTCCTCTCTTTTATCCGGAATACGCGATGTGATATGTCGTTGTGACCGTATGGAAGAGTAGTTATTTGTGGGTTTTTTGTGAACGTCATTTCGCGGGTCATTCTCCCACAAATCAGCTTTGATTGGTGAGACGTCGCAACTTTAGACTTTGAGGCCGGATCTTTTTATTTTTAGTTCGTTATCTGTGAACCCAATATGCGATCGACCCCAGTACCCTCGAGCCTATCATCGTCACGGTCGTCCCAATATTTTTTTCCTAATTTTCGGACACCGTTGGCCCAACCAAACTCACTAATCACTTTCAAGCCCGTTTAGCCTAACCCAAATTTGAAATTCAAACTCCAATACAAATCTCATGAGATTTCCTACGTATCATGAGGGATTCTCATAGTTACCCTCACCCAACTTTTTCCCTCTTTACACACCCCCTCTCACACACTCTCCTAGTCACCCAAAACTACACCACATTTTATTCCCAATTTAGCATCTTCACCATCTTTAAATCAAACAAACCGAACCCTAGGGGGAAACTCATGCATACCCATCAGCAGCCGCCATTTTCATTTCCTTGTATGATCTCCCTCGCCGTCGGTGATCTCTGGCCATCCCCCAAGGTCTGGCCACCTCCCCTCTCTCCTCTCTCCCTCCTTCTCCCTCTCCCTCTCAAAAGGCCGCACAAAGCCCAATTTCACCCAGATCTGCGCCTGCCAAAAAATTTCCACAACGTCGCCCCTTCGGCCACCTCCGGTAGCCAACAACACCACCACCCGACCTCCCTCGATCCCCTCTATCACCTGCAACCCTTCTCCCTTCCTCCCTCTTCCCTCTCTCCTCTCAAAACACATCTCAAACCCTCACAACCTAAGTTTTGGACAGATCTGTCCATCGCCAGAAAAACACCACACCCACCGTCGTCCGGCCATCGCCGACGACCACCCTACTACCATCGGACTCCCCTCGACACCCTCTACCTACTGCAAGTGTCCGTTGTCCCCTCAGCGTGTTGCATCTCTGCTGCGACGCAAAATAGCGAACCGTTGTGTAAATCTGTCCTCTTCACCTTCTCACGACCGGCCGCCGCTGTGCGCAGCTGCCGTCGACCACCCACCAGGCTGAGCAACCCCCCATCGACCTCCTTCAATGTCCGACAGCCTCCTTGCTCCTAGGAGTTCATGAACGTTACCGAACTCGTGTGTTTTCCTCCGACGTTGCCGCTGCCGTGTAGATCCGTTGCGCTACCCGCAACCGGAGAGATCTCGATGCTTGCTCGCTGTTCTCACCTTTCGCTCACTGTTTGAACATATCTTACTATGATACCTGTTGCCGAGACGTTGCTGACGACACAGATCTATCGCCGTTCAGACCCGACGTTCGATCAACGATCAAACACCGAAAAGGTTAGCCCCCTAACGCGTAGTAAGAACCCACATCGTAGCGAATCTAAAACCTAATACAAAAGTAATCAATGATAACTAAGTTTACTTTTATGCTCCTTTAAAACGTTGTTCAACCTTAGACATCGACGAACAGACTTGAATATATGTGCACATATGATAGTCGTCGATTAGGCGAAATGAATCAAAGAGATGTGACTTTTGACTGTTAGGTTAGTTAGAAACTACCATAATAGGATTGATGAAAAACGCGACCTGACATCGCCGTTGTCCCATTTCAGACAGACCCTCACCGATGCGCCGCTTCGACGAGATGATCCAGACCGACGATGCACTCGCCACTGCAGGCAAGTGTTTTCACTTGCTACTTTCTGCCACTTTTAGGCCATCGCCCTTAAACTGTAAAAGTACGACTAAAGAGAACTGGACATGAAATGATAGCATCCGGGATCCCCTTGACAGCTTAAACTTGACGACGAAGTCTAAGCACAAACAACAACAACAACAACTGACACCCTAGGTTCTATCTGTGTGCGTGTGTGTGTGGACCCCTAGAATGAACAACTCCTCATCATCTGTCATGTCATGAAATGTTACACAAAAGCCTTCGGGCATTTCAGATGCTCTCCAAGCTAGAGGGAGTGATCTTTGTTACAGTTTCACCTGCGGAATGTTCGTTGCTCACCAAGAGAGTGAGAGATATACTACAGACCGTAGGGATAGTGGTACTCATCAAGCTAGAGCGAGTGGTCCTATGTTACAGTTTCACCTACGGAAGGTTTGTCGCTCACCTAGGGAGTGAGAGATATGCTAAGGACCGTGGGGATAGAGGCACTCATCAAGCTAGAGCGAGTGGTCCTATATTGTCTTGTCTTGAGTACTCGGGTTTGGGGTAGGGTTGAGCGAGGGTCTGGCCGCCCTCAAATCGTAAGGCGTGAACCATTCGTGACACACACGGTACTTCTTGTCGTGTCCTGTTCGGTCCAGTCTAGTCCCGTAGCCGGTAGCAAACGCTACGGCTATGGCCTGTCACATTTACTTTCCTGCACCGCTTTGCTTCTTGTATAGTACAACTGCCATGTCATCGCAACTGCATGTAATCAACCAGTAAAACGTTGTTTAGTAAATTGTTTCACAGTTGCAGTAGAGTCTAACCTTCCTTGTAGACTTTATCTGACGTACAGCTCCTTTTCTCTTCGGTGTTGTACGTCAGGTACTGAGCCAGAGTACGTGGATGAGCAAGAGCTACCTGAGGACTTGGTGCCGGAGGACTTGACTGGAGTACTTTCCAGACGAGGACCATACGTAGAAGTCCTTCCCGTCGCAGTCTTACAGAGGTTACTACTTTCTAGTTGGATGCATAGCACCACTTTACTTTCTGCTTAGGTTGGGTGCTTCACACCAGTAGTTTCCTTTTTAGTAGTTGTAGCCATGCTGGGCTTCTTTTTAGACTTGTTATGTATCAATGGATATTATCTTTTATATTAATGAATGCAGTTTCTTTTCGTGTACTCTTATTTCATTGTTCAGAACTTTTATATGCAAGAACCTGTAACTTCATGGTATCCCTACAGACAATTATTGGGTCCGGGCTTCACAGCCCCTGCCTATGCGGACCTTAGTCATGTCTCGCTTCCGTCGTTTTGGGAAGCGGGGCGTGACAGGCATCATGGAAACTAGTTTATATCATGAAAACTAGTTTATGTAATGGACCAGTATACTTCAACATATGCCCTAACTTGAGTTTATCTCTAACTGATCCAAATATTCTCGAAGTAGTGAGTCTTAATATTAAGACTCACGGTTATGAATTCTTCACTGGATCAGAAAAGGTTGCGATTATATATCGTATCCATTACAAAGCATTAAGCATTGGTTCCTAAAGCTAAAGTACATACTAAGACAGGAAAAACTGTCCTAGTTGAAACAAATTTACTCTCATCCCATATTGCTGTCAATAGACAGATAAAATGGACAGAAGTAAACTTTCCTAATAGCTGGGTTATACCCAACGCTATCCAACCTTAGCCTATTATGAATCAAGAAAATGATCAAATAATTCAAACGGCTGATGGAAAAGTAGAGATTATGTTTAATCCTTCTAGGACAATTAGACTATCCGATGTCACCAGTGCATCCAGAAGATCTGTCTCTAGATCTGATTCTTCTAGAATCAATGAGGTACAAGGGATAAATATATCCCATAATAATATACCCCATCTTATTTACAAAGGGAAAGAAAAACTTTCTCCCACAAACTCTGAAATAAGTTTTCAAATGTAATTTGTTGCTTAATGATTTTACACCAAATAGCAGAATAAGGGAATTACTGAATCATGTATTCCAAAGCAAAATAAACACTGGATTTTGCAATTGGTTCTTTAAGGTTTTTCTAAGAAAGAACAACAAGAATTCAAGTCAAGTTATTATGAGACACTTGACAAACAACAGAAGATAATATCTTTTGTTCATTGGTTCTTACAAGTTTATCTTCAAAAGGAAGAAAAGAGAAATAGTGTTTTAGAAGAACATTATAAACAATGGAAATTTAAAACAGGTGTTTCCATTAGATCTCTTTATCCTCCGACAGAACCCTTAAAGTTAGCTGGAATTTCAACATCAACTTTAGAAACAACGGTTTTTATAAAGCCAACTGAGTCGGATGATTCCATATTAAAAGAGCTTAATAAGCTCATTAAACAGAGTAATTACTATAATATCCATCTTCAAGTTGTTGGACAACAGCTTACAAGGATTGAGGTTATTATTAATGGACTTATCCGAAAATTGAATAATATTCTTCCATCTCTTATAGAGTTAGAAGTGGTTAAAACCCCTATTCAAACCAAACATGTGGCGATTAAGCCACCAATTGATATCTCTGGTTTTAATATCAGTGATACAGTAACTTCTGAAGTAATTGTTGCTTTAACTAAAAAGTTCAGTACTTCAAAGTTACATACTGTTGATGGTGAGCAATCTACTTCCTCAGTTATTGATACTGATATTGAAGAAGCCTCAGAAAATGATGTGGTTAAACCAGATCAAGTATAGATATAAAAAATCAATTTTCTAGTATCAATAAAATTACAGGTCTTTCTAAACAGTTGGAAAGATATTACTATAAAAGGCCAAGTCATGTTCACGTATTGTTCAAAGAGAACGATACTTATATTCAAACCGATTATAGCGGCAGAAACATTTATGAATGGAATATTGACGTTTTATCCGAAAATTAGATCTTTGCAAATATTCATTGTATGTTGATGTATTCTATGGTTTATGGACAGAATAATAATTCTGACAAAGTTATTGCTTCCTTTATTACTTGTGGCTTTACTGGCATTTTAAAAGGGTGGCGAGATAACTACCTTTTATCCGAGTCACAGTCTGAAATTTTAAATGCCGTAAAACAAGAGAATGATACACAGAACGAAGATGTTGTGTATTCATTAATTTTGGCAATAACCAATCACTTCACCGGAGCTTTTACAGACCGCGGTGAAAGAATAAGAACCTTGTTACAAAACTTGAGATGCCCATCTTTAACCCATTTTAGATGTGTTACAGGCTTATGGCCAGCCCAAAAAATAAAGGCCCAAATAGTTAAAGCCCAAATAGGAAGCTCGACCCACCACTGGGAAGCTTGCCTTGCCGAACGGGAAGCTCACCGACAAAGTCAAGAGAAGAGCTCGACAGCTGGTCGAGCGGGAGGCTCGCCAGCCAAGCATAGAGAAATCTCGCCTACTCACCGAACAAGAAGGACAGACGGAGACAGACTTGAGATGCCAAGCTCGGACGCCGAGCTTGTCTCTCTCTGGGGGCAACCTAGTAGGCACGAATATCTCTAACATGGTGACGCAGGGCCAACTACGCCTCCAATTAATGCCGGAGGTTAAAGATGAGAACTGATGGTAACCCATCGTGTCTCCATTAATACACATGTATCTCTAACACACTCTGACATTCCATTAAGTCTAGGTTGAGGCGGTGCGATAATATCCCTGACACCCTCGCCGACCTATCACATCCCCATTAATGCTCCAGCCAAGCTCCAGCTAAGCAGAAGCGATGGTTGATTAGACGGCGCTCAAACGAATCTCGCCACTATAAATAACCCCTCCCTCCACCAATGAGGAGGTTGGTTAGTTGAAATCATAATTCAATACAACAAGGTCGGATATCATCCATATATCTGTGCCTTCCACTTAAGCTCGACGCGCAGAGCCGTTCTACTTTAAGATCGGCCAGCGTGTCTGACTTACTTCTAAAAGAGTCATTTACTGATTTAACCATCGGAGGGGCTAGGGTTGATAGCCAATCCAGCCTTTCTGACGAGCTGTTCTTCCCGCAGGAAGCTCGACCCACTTACCAGGCGGTCGACGACCAATTAGCGACCTTGGATCCTTCGCCTACGAAGCTCATTCTAAGGAGTATTAGCTCTTCTACGACCCAACCACTTGTAATAATTGTACCCTTGATTCCCAATATACAAATTTCATTGTTAGGCAGATTTGACCCGCAACAATTGGAACCGTCTATGGAAAATTACGGTTACACCTATGTTAGACCCAGCACGCGATCATCGCAGCTCTTGTCGTGGTAAAATGCCCATGGTCGAGGAACCACGTTCTCCCGGAAGGAATCCCCCCACTGGATTTGCCCCTAGAGGGGTCGGCCGCTGTCATTCAGGCTGTGGCCCACAACGTCTACGAGGGCATCGAAGCCTTCACCAAGATGATGGAAAGTTGGGCCGCAACCAGACCCAGGGGTCCCCTCCGACCGAAGGCCCCTCTAGGACCAGGAACGTGAGGCAGGAACTCCTCCCTGAGTTCGAAGAAGAAGCGGCCGATCAACAAAGGCAGCTTGATGAAGACGAACCGACCAATCTACAAAGGCAGCTTGATGAAGATGCGGCCATTCAATAACGTCGGTTCATCATCTCCGCAAGGGAGAGGCTCAAAGATAGGAGCTGATGAGTCCCCTAGGCGTTGGCCCTGGGAGTACGAAATACCCCCAGGCCGAATCATGCTACTGAAAGTCACCGGTGAGGGAGATCACGGAGCCCGTGGCAAGAAGGACACTCGCACCGAAGCAGGAGTCCCCATCGGTCAGAACGCCACTCTCCTCATCGTAATGATTGGTGGCGACAGAGCCACAATCGAAGCATGACCCCCAGGGAGTGAGAGAGAAACACCCCTAAGCACCGAGGTGGCTCATCCGGTGGTTCCAATCAGCAGCGAGAATTCCAGGATGGCCGAAACGTCTCCCGAAGGTTGCCTACACCTTCCCCTACCCCGAAGAGGCAAACCCCCTGACCAAAAGGGTGATCTCAACCCCAATACCCTATAGGTTCAAGCTCCCTCAATTTGAATTGTATAATAGTTGGAGCGATCCCCTAGTGCATCTACAGTGATACCGGGGAGTTATGGAGATCCAAGGAGCGGATGACGCGCTCCTTTACCGAGCTTTCCAGACGACCTTAAAGAAGTTGCCCGTGGAGTGGTATAATGGCTTGCCCAATTGCTCCATCGAGTTGTTCGGTGATCTTTACTGCAAGTTCTGTCAGCAGTTCTTGGCCGGGCGGAGAAGGAGGAAGGCATCATACTATCTATTCGTGATAGTCCAAAAGGAGGGTGAGACTATCAAGAAGTTCTTACAATGCTTCAATGAAGAAAGGTTCAACGTGACGTTCTGCAGAGATGAGTTCGTCATGGCGGCCTTCAAGAAAGGGATGGAAAATAGGAGTCTACTTAAATCACTGCTCCATGATCCTCCTGTCGACCTTGATGCCCTCTTCTCCTAGGCAGAGAAGTCCATGCTTAGCAAGGAGGCTCTGGGGACGTTGAAGGAGGCAACACCATCCAAAACTCCCCGTGCTGAAGTGCAGCCTAGTAACCGGCTGAGGCAGGAGGACCACCCCCGAGGGTGTGATCAAGACCGCCCCCGTGGGTGCGACCAAGGAAGTGACCGAGGGCACGACCAAGGAGGCCCTCGGGGGCAAGACTGCCCCTGCCCGCTGAGAGGGTTTCTTGCCACCGGGAACCCCACTATGAGAAACAGGCTCGAGGGAGTGCCAGAGGCTCACTAAATGAGGCTCAATTTCCCCTTGTCAGAGGTGAGGATGGCGGCCTTGGCGAAGGGGCTTCTTAAAGACGCACCTCCAGAGATGAAGTCAAATCTCGTCACAAGAATCAGCAAAAGTACTGTCCATATCACCGGAACCACGGCCATGATATCGACAAGTGCTACACCTTAAAGAAGGACATGAGCGGCTAATGTAGGACATGCATCTCCGAAGATTCTTCGACCAAAGAAGGCCGGGGCGCAAGGGAGTAGCATCCGCAGGTACTGTTCGGTCGACCCACGATGCCGAGCAAGTTGCCCATCAAATGCCTGAGTCGATCATGCGCATGAATGTGATATGCGACGGGCCTGCCTCAGGTGGTACGTTAACATCGTCTCAGAAGACATATGCTCGACAAATTATGACGGTGGGTGCTGGTGCAGGGAAAAAGTGGAGGAGGACAGATCGTCCCCCCATCTTCTTCTCGGACAACGACCGTGAGGAGTTGAGCTGCCACATGAAGACACCATCGTCATTGAGGCTTTCATTGGGCATGCCATCGTGAGTAGACTTCTGATCGACATGGGGAGCTCATGCGACATCTTATTCTTGTCCACAATCTTGAAGATGGGGCTAAAGGATACAGAGTTAAAGCCATTCTTGGGCCCAATCATTGGCTTCACTGGCCATTCGATGCATATCGTTGGAGTAATTACCCTGCCCGGTCACCCTGGGGAGAAGTCAAACGTCTTCACTTGGATAACACAGTTCATCATAGTCGACGTTGCTTCAGCTGACAACAGTATCATTGGGCAGTCATACATGACCGCCATTGAAGCTCTCCCCTCGATGCTGCATCATATGGTGAAGTTTCAGACCCTGCAAGGGGTTGGATAGGTGCGAGGATGCCAGAAGCTCTCTCGAAGCTGCTACATCGGCTACACCAAGCACAAAAAGTCCGAGCAAGCCCTCCCGATCGACCTCTTCGATGGTCGGGAGGCTTTATTCATCAATGGATAGCTCTGGTGGAGGACGTAGAGGAGGTGCCAATGGCGGATGAAGCGGACAAGACCGTGTCGATAGGTACAAAGCTGCCTGTCAGCTGAAGGCCGGGGTAGTCGACCTCGTTAGGGTGAATGCTGATATTTTTGCATGGTCTCCTGCGGACATGCCCGAATTCAACCCAACTGTGATCGCCAATGAGCTACATGTAGACCCGAAAGCTCGTCCCGTCAGGCAATAGAAGCAGAGCACAGGAGGAGAAAAGACGCGGGCAACGGGCAAGGGGGAGGAGTGGCTCCTTGAGGCCGTATTCATTAGAGAGGTGAACTATCCTGACTGGCTCGCCAATGTGGTGATGGTGAAGAAACCAAGTGGCAAATGGCATATGTGTGTGGACTTCACCGACCTCAATAAGTCATGCCCAAAAGATAGCTTCCCTCTGCCGAGGATCGACCACTTGGTGGACAACGCCTCTGGGTACGAGCTACTGAACTTCATAGACGCCTTTTCAGGCTACAATCAAATCCAGATGGCGACCTATAACGAGCAGAAGACGTCGTTCGTCACCGACCGGGGGACATTCTGCTACACGAAGATGCCGTTCGGAATAAAGAACGCCGGGTGACCTATTAACGGATGATAAAAAAAATCTTTCATCCCCAGGTTGACATGAATATCAAAGTGTACATTGTTGATATGCTTTTCAAATCAAAGAAGGCTAGGGATCACCTCGTCGACCCTGAGGAGACATTCCAAAAGGTGCAGCGCTACAACCTGTGGCTCAACCCGGCCAAGTGCATATTCGGCATCCAGTCTGGGAAGTGCCTAGGCTTCAAGATCACCAAGCAAGGGTTGAGGCCAAGCCTGACAAGATATTTGCCGTCATCATTATAAGCGAGCCGAGGGCGATCAGAGACTTACAGAAGCTGAATGGGTGGATCGTCGCACTGGGAAGATTCCTGTCAAAGTTCACCGAGAGGTCCCTTCCATTTTTAAGGTCCTGCGGAAGACCCTCAGTATGAGGAAGGGTACAAGGAAGGAGGTCGAGTGGGATGACTCCTGCGCCCAAGCATTTGGCAATCTAAAAGCTTATCTACAAAGCCTACCGCTGCTCGTAAAGCCGAAGAAAGGAGAGCGGCTTGGCCTCTATCTCACTCCCACCGAAGAGGCCGTCAGCTCGGTCCTAATTAAAGAAGACGTGTGCATCCAGAGGTCGATCTACTATGCTAGTTGGGTTCTCCGGGAGGCAGACACCTGCCACAGCCCCATAGAGAAGTTTGCCTACTGCTTAACTTTGACAGTAAGGAAACTCCGACCCTACTTTCAGGCACACACCATCGAGGTCCAGTAGCTTAAAAAGAATCTGAAGAGACTGGAGAAATCGGACTGAATGCTAAATTGGAGCATCGAGCTTAGCAAGTTCGACATCGTCTACAAGCCCATGGCGATGATCAAGGGTCAGGCACTGGCGGACTTCGTGGCAGAATGCACCATCGAAGATCTTGGTGAAGCTTCATCGGATGCTCGACTGGCCACAGAACCATAGCAGCACACTGACGAGAATCCCCCCTTAACATCTGCCCAATACGAAGGTGAGCTATGGGTTGTCCACGTTGATGGATCGGCCACGTGGTCGGGAAGCAGAGCCGGCATCGTAATAGAGACCCCTGAAGGAAGCCTGCTAGAGTATGCACTCCGCTTCAATTTTTGGCAGCCAACAATTTGGCAGAATACGAGGCCACCCTCAACGGGCTGAAGCTCTGCCGAGTGCTTGGGACGACAAATGTACTGCTGATTAGCGACTCAAGGCTCGTCATCCAACAAATTTAAGGCAGCTTCGAAGCAAGTGAGGACATTATAAAGAGGTATCTAAAGTGCACCCAGACCGAGCTCCTCAAGTTCAAAAAAGCAACGATCCAACATCTGCCCAGGTCGAACAACCTTCGGGCCAACGCCCTCTCAAAGTTGGTGTCCTCTTCTCCAGTCGAGATGGGCAAGGCTATCTACGTTGAGAACCTGCTGATACCAGGCATAGCAGAAGGCGAGCTACTGTGCGTCGATTAGGAGCCATCATGGATGAGCCCGATCATTGCCTACTTAGAGACCAGGGCCCTACCTGAAGACATGCTAGAAGTGTGGAAGATTGAAAGACGGGCTTTATTGTTCATGATCTTCGATGACATGCTTTACCGAAAGTGTCGCACGAGATACGACGTCATGCCTTATCTAAAATGCCTTGGGCCCACAAGATCTGAGCAGGTCGTCCACGAGATACATGAAGGTCTCTGTAGGCATCATTATGGCAGCCACACCATAGCGCATAAGGCAATCCATCAGGGCTTTTATTGGTCGACCATGCTAGACGACACGACCAAGTACGTCAATCAGTGTGAGGAGTGCCAAAGATTCCACAAGCATACAACCGCCAAGCCCGCTGACTTGATTCCAATCATCAGCCCGGTCCCGTTTGCCAAATGGGGCCTTGACATCCTCAGACCATTCCTAATTGGATCGAGAGGAAGAAAATTTCTTGTCACACTGTCGACTACTTCACCAAATGGATCGAGGCAGAGCCACTAGCGTGCATCACCTGGAAGGAGATGAAGAACTTCGTCTGGAAGTCCATTATATGTCGCTTTAGGGTACCTCGCTCAATAGTAATGGACAATGGAAAGTAGTTCGATTGTGTGGACTTTAGGAGCTTCTGCTTGGATTGGGGCGTCAACCTCCACTTCGCCTCTGTAGCGCATCCACAATGCAATGGCATGGCGGAAGCAGCAAACAAATGCATCATTGAGCCCCTGAAGAAGAAGGTCGGCAGTACCCACGAAACTTGGCCCGACGAGGTACCCAGCATCCGTTGGTCCTACCATGCCACCTACAAAGTTTCAACCGACAAGAGCCCCTTCATGCTCACCTACGGGACGGAGGCCGTCGCCCTAGTAGAGGTCGGCGAGGAATCCCTTCGGCTTCGATACTTCAATGAAGAAGCCAACTTGGAAGTCCTCGACATCAACATCGAGCTCATCGATGAGGTAAGGGACCATGCTATAACAAGCCTCATCAAGCACAACCAGAGGATGGCCAGATACTACAACCCTCGCATGAGGAAGAGGAGCTTCAGAGTCGGCGACCTCGTCCTCAGAGATACAACCTTCAAAACAAAGATCGGCTGTCTAGGAAAGATCGCTGCCAAATGGGAAGGCCCTTATACAATAACTGACGTTGTGGGGCCGACGACCTACATTTTGGCGACAATGGAGGGCGAGGAATTAGCTCATCCATGGAACGCCTAGCATATGCTCAAATATTATTAATATACAATTTTGTATTTGTACAATCCCTCAATGTGTGGTCTCAATTTGAATTTCATCTCATCTCCAAAATTAGAGCACCTCCACGAAGGTCGGCTAAACGTTCGAGAGCTCAAGCACTCATAAAACAACATAGAAGACAAAGTCACAGGTCTTGGCTCTATCTTTGACTTGTCATTATGTTTCGACTTATACACTCTTCACGTTTTTCTTGTGTGTGAGAAATTCTAGGTCAAGGTCAGCTTAATCATTGGTAGCATGCTACCTCGCCAAAAATAGAGATCCGGGGCAGGCTATGTACCGCGCCCCCAAAAGGTTGCCAAGGGCTTGGGACTGGCTACGTACCTCGATGACCCAAACCTAAGAGATCCGTGGCAAGCTACGTGCTGCACCCTCGAAAGGTCGCTAAGGGCTTGCGACAGGCTACGTGCCTCGACCCTTCCCTATCAAACCTCCATGGCAGATTACGGCCTAGCTATCCATAGCAGGTTGCTACCCAAACTGGGGATGATCAAAGATGCGGGGCAGGCTATGCGCTTCGCCCCAGAAAGGTTGCCAAGGGCTTGGGACAGGCTACGCACCTCAACCCTTCCATATAAAACCTCCAATGTAAATCACGGCCTAGCTATCTATAACAGGTTGGACCTAGCTACCCAAACCGGGGATGATCAATGATCCGGGGTAGGCTACGCGCTGTGCCCCCAAAAGGTCGCCAAGGGCTTGGGATAGGCTACGTGCCTCGACCCTTCCTTATCAAACCTCCGGGGCAGATCGCAGGCTAGCTATCCATAGTAGGCCATGTTAGACCTAGATCTAATTCTAGAGGGGGCTGAATAGGCTAATAAAAATTCTTGCAATATCACATGCATTTATCAGCACAAATAGCCAGACACAGAGTAAATAAAAAGCAATTACAGAGTGCACAATAGATTTACCCTGGTTCGGTCGTCCCAACGACATACTCCAGCCCCAAAGCAGATATTAGCATTAGTATGTCAAGGGTACAACTCTAGCGCTATGAGCATAGACTCTACACTCACCAAGTTTGTACCGCACTCACCAAAGTGCCAAACACTATTAATCTAGTAAACGCTCTCTCTTGACTAGCTTCGACTAGTAAAGACCCTCTTGTCTAGCACCAACTAGACATAACCCCAAAAGGATGAATAAGTAACTACAAAGATCAACACACCGATACACGAATATAAAATAACAAAGAGTTTAGAAAAGATCAATTCGTGTCTGTGTCGTCGCCTTTGTCGATCAATGCATGGTCAGAGCTAGTATGACAAGATGTAGTCGTCAATCCCACTTAGCATCTGCTCTTGGATGATGCTCTAAAGTCTGGGCTAGCAATGGTTGAGTTTGTCTCCCCTTGGATGACGTCGTGGCAATGAGTTCTTGGGACTTGAACTTGCGGCCTAGGCTTGGATGTTGTGCAATGGATGAAGGCCCTTGCTTTGATGTTGCACAATGGATGGGCACCCTTGAAGAGAACTTGCACAATGTATGGGAGCTGTAAGTTTTGTAGCTTGGCAAGATTGTTGCGGCCTTATGATGATGAAGCTCTCTTGGTATATTGCGACAATGTAGAGGGGAAGATGGAGAGGGTCTCTTGAACTTGTGTAATGGAGGAGCTGTTGGATATGGAAGACGTTAGTACACCCTTGTGGGGGATGTACGAGGAAATACGGACCTCGAACGTCGCGTACACGAAGTCGTACGCAAAGGGAATATGTTCCCTTGCGGAGAGGATCTCTAGATTGATGGGAAAGTCGCATTATATGTGCATAAGTGCATGCGACATATGGCTAATAAAGGGGTAATATCTTAAGCTTATATTGTACCATGCATATGGTACAACTTAAGCTTATAATATGCCATGTACGATGGTACACCTTAGTTAAATTGTTCCAAAGGAACAATTTATCCTAAAATAACTACCTTGGGGGCTATAAATAAGACCCAAGGGTTAGCCATTTCCTAACACTTTTTTTTGCATGGCATTCATGCATGCATCTTCATTCTAGCGAAGCTCTGCCGAAATACTTCCTCTCCCTTTATCCAAGTTCTTAATCTAAAAGTAGAGATTTAGATTGTGGATTTAGTAGCCTTACTCCGTTCGTGAGAAGACTCGATCCGTCGTGGCGAATCTGAAGGCGAAGTTCGTAGACTACCGTGCTGCATATGCAAGCGTAAGTCTCAACTTCATTTATCAATCCTAACTCTGTTTTGGCAGGATCCTACATTGGTATCAGAGCCATACGGGTTCGCCCCGGAGAAACTATGAACGAGTCGTTGTCTTTTTCACGGATGGGTATCCTACCATTACGAATATGGTAGGAACGCTTCGTGACGGAGAGAACGCATCGGTTGTTCTTTTCACGTTAGGGACTTCTGTCATTACGGATATGGCAGGAACGCTCTGTGACGGGAAGAACCGACCGTTCATATCGTCAAACTCGCTCTCTTCATGGATGCTGAGTCTCCATTCATAGGGAATGGGCGCTTTCTTCATGTGGAGCGCGTAGTTTACGAATTTTTGAAGTGGGTTCATTTTTTGGCACACGGCCATTGGAGGACAACTACTTCCTCGACGAACGGGTGCTTCACCGGAGAAGAAGGTGGTGGTTATTCCCATCGGGGAAGATGAATTTTTTGTGCATGTGCACCATGGCCAAATGGGTTATGAAGGCCATGCACCCCCCTCCCCATGCGGAGGGGGTTGGCTACGGCCAATAACCACCGCGGCAACCCCCTCCGGTGGGGTGTGCGGCCACCCATGAAAGGGGAAACCGGCCATGGCCAAAGGGCCATTGCCGGTCAAAGCAGAAATGCCATGGCCGGCCCTGGCCGGCCACGGCCAGGGCCAAAAGGCCATGGCTGCGGCCAGGCCAGGGCCCGGCCTCCCTCGCCGAGACCAGGGCAGGGGCCCTGGCCCCGGCCAGGGCCTTGCTGCCCTGGCAGAGGCCAGGGCAGCGTCCTGGCCTCAGGCCAGGGCCCGGCCGCCCTGGCAGAGGCCAGGGCGGCCGGGCCCTGGCCCAGGCCAGGGCCCGGCCACCCTGGCAGAGGCCAGGGCAGCGCCCTGGCCTCAGGCCAGGGCCCGGCCGCCCTGGCCGAGGCCAGGGCAGAGGCCCTGGCCCCGGACAGGGCCTGGCCGCCCTGGCAGAGGCCAGGGCAGCGCCCTGGCCTCAGGCGAGGGCCCGGCTGCCCTGGCCGAGGCCACGGCAGCGCCCTGGCCCCGGCCAGGGGCCTCTGGCCTAGGCCAGGCCAGGCAAAGGCCTGGCCGGCCTCTGGCCGAGGCCAGGCCAGTGGCCAGGCCGGCCCTGGCAGTGGCCAGGGCTGCCGCAGGCTGTCGCTGGCCGGCCATGGCAGGGGCCCTGGCCGGAAGTGAAGAAGACCATTATTATTGGTCGACCAATATGGGTGTTTTGGTCGACCAATTTGGCAAAAGGCCTTGGTCGAATGTGAACGTGCCGACTAGCCCATACGGGGCCAAACGACAGTCGTCTGCATCAAAATTCTCTCATACGGGGGGAAATCGCCTGGATCCATACGGGAGCCGGCAACGATAATTTGCAGAAGAATCCCCAAAAGGGGGATCCGACTTAGGCACGGCTACGGCTCATTCCCGACAAATGGTCAGGAAGTGTCGAATATTTCACTAGTATCATAAGGGCACTAAGTTGAAATATAATTTTTTTTTGAAAAATACGTTTTCATACGTTTTGAAAAATACGTTTTCAAAAACGCTTTTCCGCTGCGAAGTACTATAAGAGTACTAACTTTTGATAAAGTGAGGGAGAAATATTGAAAGTTAATCTAGATGGTGATTGGAAACATAGTGACCTTTCCGATTCTAGAGTAACATCTTCAATATTTTTCGAAAGTAACTTATCAAATTATAAATATCATTCCAAGTGGGAGTTGAAGTTAGAACCAACCAAATGGGATATTCTACTTTCACTTCAAATGGGAATTGTATTTTAAGAATTTTTCAATGCAATTTTTGATCAAACCTTTGGTTTTATGTCTTGTGCAGCATTTTAAAAGTAAAATGTCTTCCGCTTCAAAGAATATCGTTGCTGAGTTAAACAAAGGTGAAAAACTCAACGGCGATAATTACAACCTTTGGTCCATCAAGATACAATACGTTCTAGAGGAGCAAGAAGTGCTCGAAACTCTAAAGAACGTTATGATTGAACCCGAGTTGGGCACTACGGCCCAACACCGACGAGACAAGGAAGCTTTTGATGCTTGGTCTCGGAAGAACAAGATAGCGCGCATTACGTTATTAAGCAGTATGGCTGATGACGTAATGCGCATCTTCCGAGAACATGACCTAGCCATGGACATATGGTCCAAGCTAGAGGAGAAGTTCGGTGGCACATCGGTGTCCAAACTTCGCGCCTTAACTATAAGGTTCGATACATATAAGAAACGTCCAGATCATTCCATGGGGAAACATCTGCGACATATGGCGAACCTTATCTCGGAGTTAAAGGACGCAGGTCATGTGCTCACTGATGAGCAACAAATCCAAGCAGTCATACGTTCCCTACCAAATGGGTGGGATCAAATGAAGATGCATCTCACTCACAATGAGAGCATCAAGACCTTCAGCGATGTTTCCAAGCACCTCGAATTAGAGAAAGAGCGGCTTGCGGCTGCCAAACCAAGTGCAGAAGTGCACATGGTTGCTAGTTCCTCACACGGGGGAAAGAAACGGAAAAATCGTTCGAAGTTCACTAATGAACGTAATAAGCAACCTGAGTCTACCAAGAAACCCAAACATAAGGGTGGGCACAAGAAATGGCACAAGAAGAAAGACTTGAAGAGGATCAAGTGCTTCAAGTGCAACAAGCTCGGTCACTATGCTCGTTCGTGTACGAGTGGAGGGGACGAGGTAACTTGTAAATATACTAGTTACATATGTGTTTCTAGTTCGATATTTCGTGTGGAATCTAATCCTTTTTGGATAATTGATTCAGGTGCCACCGACCACATAGCAAGGGACAGACGGTCCTTCGTGGAGTATCACCGGATACCCCAAGGAACGAAGTGGATCTATGTAGGAAACAACACACGTGTTGAAGTGAAAGGCGTTGGGACTTGCAAGCTAGTCTTGGACAACGGCCGCACTCTCCTACTTCATGATGTCCTCTTCGCTCCAGATATTCGAAGGAATATAATTTCTGTGGTTGTATTAATGGGTCTTGGCTATAACTGGTTTTTTCATGAATGTAATGTGGACTTAAGTTGTAATAATACTCTTATTGGTACTGGGTTTGTATTTAAAGGATTTATTGTAATGAGTACAATGTATGATTCCTCATGTAATGAAAATTTCCTTATTGCAAATTCTAAGACTTATGAGTCTGATGTGAATTGTTGGCACGCAAGGCTTGGTCATATTGGACCAACGCGTATGGATAGACTTGCCAAACGTGGCCTTCTATCCAATGTTTCAAAGGTTGAAATGTCGACCTGCGAACATTGCCTTGTGGGGAAATCTTGTCGCAAGCCGTTTGGAACCGGCACAAGGGCCGAGGTTCCATTACATCTTATCCATTCGGACATATGTGGTCCGATGAATGTCAAGACATGACGCGGAAAGTCCTATTTCATCACTTTTATTGATGATTTCACCCGATTCGGACATATCTATTTGATATCCCACAAAAGTGAAGCTTTGGCTTGCTTTAAAAACTATATGAGTTTAGTGGAGAATCAATTAGATCGCAAGATTAAGGTCTTGCGAACCGATAGGGGCGGTGAATATCAATCAATAAGTTTTAAGGAACTTTGTGATGAAAAAGACATAGTACATCAGGTAACTATGCCTTATACTCCTCAACAAAACGGTGTTGCAGAAAGGAGAAATAGGACTTTAATGGAAATGGTCCGTTCAATGATGGCGCAAGCTAACTTGCCAATCACCTTTTGGGGTGATGTATTATTGACGGCCACTTTCATTTTAAACCGCGTACCCTCGAAATCAGTTAGCTCCACTCCTTATGAGTTGTGGAACCAAAGGTCTCCTGACTTAAACATTTTGAAACCTTGGGGTTGTGCATCCTACGCACATATTTCCTCCCATAAGTATGGCAAACTTGGGCCAAGGGGAAGGAAATGTATCTTTATACGATACGCAGAAAACTCCAAAGGTTATGTTTTTGTTAGTCAGGAAGACAATGGTGGGCTAATTGAGTTTGAGTCGAGGGATGTCACTTTCTTGGAAAACGAGTTTCCAAGACAGGGCGAGATAAGTCAGGACTTATCTCTATTTGAGATTTATGATCAAGAAGGATTACCTCATTCGAGTGGGAGAATTCTTGGTGAAAATGAAAATACGTTTCAACCTTCACCAATGGATTATACGAATGACGATTATCCTATTCCATACGGGAATAATGATCCAAGTGGGAGCAATTCTAACGACATTCCAAGTGGGAGTGATATTAGAATTGATCTAAATTCAAGTCAACAAGGACTTGAGGAATCTCAAATACGACGTAGTAGTCGTACAAGGTTGGCTCCTCTAAGATTTGAGGATGAATTTCCGCAAACCTTTATGACTTTACTACAAGAAGATGACGAGCCTGCTACTTTCAAACAGGCCGTATCTTGCCCTGCTAAAGACAAATGGATGGAAGCGATGCAAGAGGAGTTAGAATCCATGAAAGTTAACCAAGTCTGGGACTTAGTTGACTTACCCAGAGGACGTAGAGCTATTGGGAACAAATGGGTTCTCAAGATCAAGCATAAGGCTGATGGCTCTATTGACAGATATAAAGCTCGCCTTGTCGCGAAAGGTTTTACGCAACAGGAAGGGATAGACTACGAAGAGACCTTCTCACCTGTTGTTCGTTTTACCTCAATTCGCCTAATTCTGGCAATGGTAGCTTGCTTAGACCTCGAATTACATCAAATGGATGTAAAGACTGCCTTTCTCAATGGAGAATTGGACGAGGAGATCTATATGGAACAACCAACAGGGTTTGTAAAAGAAGGAAACGAACATAAAGTTTGTAAACTTCTTAAATCCATATATGGTCTTAAACAATCCTCGAGGCAGTGGTATATACGATTTCAAGAGGTTGTCTTATCAAATGGATTTTCCATGCTTGATGAAGATAACTGTGTATATATCAAGAGGAATAAGAACAAGTATGTTATTATGTCTCTATATGTAGATGACATCTTAATAGCCGGAAATGACAAGGGCTTTGTGATGGATATCAAGGCTTGGCTTTCATCAGTTTTTGAGATGAAAGACATGGGAGAAGCCGCATATATCCTTGGAGTTAAGATTTCAAGGAATCGTTCGAAGAAACTTCTTTCTCTTTCACAGGAGACTTATATAAAGAAGGTTCTAGAACGTTTTAATATGCAGGACTGCAAGTCCATTGATACTCCAATAAGAAAGTGCGACAATTTATGTCTGAAATCATGTCCGAAGAACTAAAAAGAGAAGGAGATTATGGAAAAAGTTCCATATTCCAGTGCAGTTGGTAGTCTAATGTACGCTATGATGTGTACAAGACCGGACATCTGTTTTGCCGTTGGAATGGTAAGTCGTTACCAATCTAATCCAGGGCAAGTACACTGGAAAGCGGTTAAGAGGATAATGCGGTATCTCAAAGGAACTGCAGACTTTGTTTTATGCTATCAAGGAGATGCCTTGAGGATCGAAGGCTACACTGATGCTGATTGGGCGGGTGATCTCGATGAGCTAAGATCGACCTCAGGATATGTTTTTCTACTCGGATCTGGTGCAATATCCTGGAGTAGCAAGAAACAATCCTGCATCGCACTTTCAACCATGGAAGCCGAGTTTGTAGCATTTAGCATGGCAGTCCAAGAGGCTGTTTGGCTTAGGATGTTCTTAGACAGGCTAATTAATGCAAGTGACTAAGGTGTTGTACCTATACACAGCGACAGTCAAGCATCTATAGCTTATGTCAAAGATCCGAAATTCCATTGTAAGACCAAACACATAGATATCCGCTACAAATTTGCAAAAGACTATGATAAGACCAAGAAGGTAGACATAAGGTACATATCTACGCATGAGATGATAGCGGATCCGCTTACGAAGGCGATCCCCAGAAATGTGTTTTACAAACACTTATCATCTCAGGGATTGCGTAAGAGCTGAGTTGTACCAATGTAAATTCCCATGTCTGTAAATGATCAAAATTAATAAAAGAATAAGTTCTTTTTCCAACATTGCATATGAATTTCTTAAGAAATGTTTGTGTACATTTTTTGAAATCTCAGCTGAATTGTGTGTATGTCGGACAGATTAAGGTTGGCTCCCTCACATGAGCAACCGCCTTATCTTATCAGATGGATAAGATAGAGATGAGACTAGTTTAAAGTCAAAATCATTAGACGAATGATTTAGAGTCATGACTTAAACAAGATAGTCGAATGAAAGATCTGCATCATATGGATGCTTACAAAAGATCTGAGATCTGTATCACAAGGATATTTAAAAAGGATCTCATAGGATTTTTTAAATCCTATCTGTCTTATGCAGGATGAGAGTCCGGAATATTTCATGGGTAGTAAAGGGACTCAAAAGATAGGAACTGTGGTGTCTGATCTTTCATCCGTACAACATCATTAAGACATACTCTCCCTGGGAAAGGAGTGATGTTGTAATACGTGTTCATACCACGTATGCATTTCGACCACTGAGTTAGTAGCAATAGTGTTTTCTATTATGTGAGACTCAAAGGCCATATGGGCCTTAACTCTTACCCTCAAGGACTCCAATTGGTTCCTTTAGATTTGACGAGATAATCGCTATCTTAGCGTGTTACTTATGGGCTATGATAATTCGGCTCGACGGGGCACGTTAGAAAAGCGAGTCTAGTCAAGATCAGAAGGTTCGCAAGAAGAGGAAGATTGATTTCATATTCGCATTTGGACTTTAATGATTCAAAGCTGGCCAACCAATTGTAATCCAGATGGGATTCAATTGTTGAATATAAAGTATAAGAAATGTGAAGAAATAATCTAGGGTAAAGCATGCGTTGAACTACTCAACTTTGCACCTTCGAGGTCGTTGTGTATCTCTAACAAGTGCACAATAACAGACTCTACGCGCATGACGGTCGCACGGTCTATTTCTCGGTATGATAGATGAAAGAACTAAGAGAAAGACGTTCTCTTACAATCCCCTCAAGTGTGAGTGGGAGATGTTGGATATGGAAGACGTTAGTACACCCTTGTGGGGGATGTACGAGGAAATACGGACCTCGAACGTCGCGTACACGAAGTCGTACGCAAAGGGAATATGTTCCCTTGCGGAGAGGATCTCTAGATTGATGGGAAAGTCGCATTATATGTGCATAAGTGCATGCGACATATGGCTAATAAAGGGGTAATATCTTAAGCTTATATTGTACCATGCATATGGTACAACTTAAGCTTATAATATGCCATGTACGATGGTACACCTTAGTTAAATTGTTCCAAAGGAACAATTTATCCTAAAATAACTACCTTGGGGGCTATAAATAAGACCCAAGGGTTAGCCATTTCCTAACACTTTTTTTTTGCATGGCATTCATGCATGCATATTCATTCTAGCGAAGCTCTGCCGAAATACTTCCTCTCCCTTTATCCAAGTTCTTAATCTAAAAGTAGAGATTTAGATTGTGGATTTAGTAGCCTTACTCCGTTCGTGAGAAGACTCGATCCGTCGTGGCGAATCCGAAGGCGAAGTTCGTAGACTACCGTGCTGCATACACAAGCGTAAGTCTCAACTTCATTTATCGATCCTAACTCTGTTTTGGCAGGATCCTACAGGAGCACCCTTGAAGAGAACTTGCGCAATAGGGAAGAAGATGACATGTTGCATCCTTAGATGCTAGAGGTTGTGGGTTGGCCGTAACTTTGGTATTTGGTGCTTGGTTTTTCTTTTGTGTAGCCTCTAATTTTTCTCTCCTTTGGATGTGGGTTTATATAGGTGAAGATGGGATCAATTAGAATCAAATAGAATCCCATAATTGAAGAAGATTGGATGGAATCCTAACTTGAATAGGATTTGAAATAATCATTTGGAAGATCTCTTATAATCACAATAGGATATAGAGTTTGAATTTTGATTGCAATAGGATTTAAATTTGAATGGCAATTTAATCACAAATTGAGTTGTATGAGATTTGGTTCAATCACTTTTGAAATGAATGAGATCTCTCCATATCTCTCCATATTTGACCAAGTCCAAATTGCAAGTGAATTGAAATTTCTCCATCACTTTGACTAAGTCTTCTTTGCATCTTTCTCCATCACGTTGACTAAGACTCCCTTTGAATATTTACGAGCTTGCCACTCTTGAAAACACTTAGCACACACATCAAATCGTTCACACATGTTTGTTATCATCAAACACAAAGTCAGCGATCGTTGTATCCAACTACACGTTGTATCCAACAATCTCCCCCTTTTGATGATGATAAACCAATATAAGATTTGAGCAATAATGATCAAAATAATATCATCGTGACATGTGTGTGTGTGTGAAGTGTGATGATGGAGAAAATAATACAAATACAATGATATGGAATGATGTTCAACATGTATGCATGCTCCCCCTATATTCATGCTCCCCCCTTTATTCATGCTCCCCCCATGAACACATATTCATTAAGCACAATATTCACATATTCACATTATTCATTAGGCACATTAACCATTAAGCACATCATTCAACTAAATCTTCTCAATATTCTCCCCCTTTTGTTATCATCAAAAGTGTACAAGGAAGTCAATGTCATGTCACATGCAAAAAGAGAGTACTATAAGTTATAGCAAACACTTGCGTGTAGTCATTCTTAGAATAAACAAGTCAATCCAATGAAAATTATAACAAAGACTTTTACACCATCGTGTAAGTGTGATGATTAAACATTGTAGCACATAAGGAGAACTTTCAAGAAATTCAACCAAAACCAATCTACTTTTCATTGTAACATGATATCATCTAGGATTGATTTTCCCCATCTCGTTGAAAATGAGTTCAAGTTACCACACCCAAAACATATCCTATGAGGACTCTTAGATGTGGAGTGGCATTGCTTGATGAGTATAACACCAATGCTAAAGTTTACTCTTAAAGCTTAGGTTGGATACATGTGGGTAGTGTCGTTGCCATGGATCGTATCCATTTTTCATACAGAGCTCTTTCTTTTATTTTCATATATATATATATATATATATATATATATATATATATATATATATATATATATATATATATATATATATATATTACGGCCGCCCTTGATCGCTCTTTCTGCAATAGCTCTTGGATGAATGTTCTCACGGCTTCCTACTGCGAATATAGTGCTGGTGGTACTAGTGATCATTCTATTCTCATATTCATACCCATCAGGTTGGGGGGGCTGATCCTAAGCCCTTTAAATTTTTCAATGCTTGGCATCGCAGTCCTGAGTTTCTGAATGTGTTGAAGGAGAGGTGGCACATCAGGGTTAGTGGTTGTCCGATAATTATGCCGGTGAATAAGCTTAAAAATTTGAAAATTGAGCTTAAGAAGTTTGGGGCGGTTTAGAGAGAACAATGATGTGTCTAAAATCCGCGTTGAACTCGATATTATTCAGAATAATCCCAATCTGTGTTCTTGTGCCGAATTGCAGAAAAAAGAGCATGGTCTTATTAAACAGCTTGCTGAAGCTATTGAAATTGAAGAGTCTATTCTTAAACAGAAAAGCAAGCAGGAGTGGTTACACCTTGGAGATCATAACTCCCGATTCTTTTATACTGCCATGAGAGCCAGGCAAAGTCACAATAACCTTGGGCATCTTATCTTTGTTGATGGTTCCCACAATAGTTCTATTGAGTTGCTTAAGGTTGATGCCCCTGAGTTCTACTCTAGCTTATATAATCAGAATGATTACTGGAGGGTCTTTCCTCGCCTTATCACCAAAAGAGTTCTTACTAATGAAGCTGCTGATTGGGTTGAGAGACCCGTGAGTGCTGAGTAAGTTAAAAATGCCGTTTTTCAAATTGGGGCTGACAAGGCCCCGGGTCCTGATGGCTTCAACGGGTTCTTTTATCAAAACTCTTGGGATATCATTGGCAGAGATGTCACCATCGTTGTTCTCAATTTCTTCAAATCTGGAAAAATTTTCGGCAGATTAATCACACTTTCCTCACCCTCATACCTAAGAGTGCCAATGCTTCTGGGCTTGGAGACTATAGAGCAATATCATATTGCAATGTTGTGTATAAGATCATAAGCAAAGTTCTTTGTAATCACCTGAGTAGGGGGGTTATCGAGCTCATATCTCCTAATCAAGCGGCCTTCCTTCAAGATCGGTTACTTGCTGATTGTGCATTGCTTGCTCATGAGTATATAAGGGGCTTCACTAACCCTATGGGGGCTCGGGCCTGTCTTAAGCTGTAACGACTGGTTTTTCATGTATTTGGATTATCTATATTATATATATATATATATATATGTTTTGGTGGATTTTCTCCTTATGTGTGGTTTTCGTCTCCGTAGCTTTCATTTTCGATCGTTTCGTCGTGATTTTCTAGCTTCTTCCTTAGAATCGTTGATCTTGGAGTAAGTCACTCATGACGAACTTCAAATCGCTTATATCTTAGAGATAGGTTGATCTTAGAAGCCGTAGAAAACTTCCTGAAGCTTCGCGCTTCATTTCGGCACTTTTCGTGCACCTTAGTTGGTTCAAGAAGGGGGACCAACCGACTAGATTGAGATCTAGTCGGTCAGGAACTCTACTGGAACCGACTAGTTCATTGAATCAATTGTACAGGAGTTACTGTTTACTCTTAGTCGGTCTAAGAACAACCACCCACCGACTAGATGTGAAACTAGTCGGTCAGAACTTGCTCTCAGACCGACTAGTTCCTTTGATAAATTTCACCTAAGTTACTGTTTATCGTTAGTCGGTCCAAGAACAACCACCGTCTGACTAGGTTGCAAACTAGTCGGCCAGCCATTGTTCTTTAACCGACTAATTCATTAATCATTTTGTCGACCTGAGTTACTGTTTGATTTTAGTCGGTCACAGTTGGTCGACCGACCGACTAGTTCTCGAACTAGTCGGTCAACAACCCTTCTTTGACCGACTAATCGATGTTGTAAACCTAGGGTTTGCCCAGCCGCCGACTTTTCCTATTTAAACCACCAATCGTTTTTCTTTCTTCTTTCATTTCTCCTGAGCCTCCTTCTTCCCCAAATCATCATCCATCTTCCCCTAGCCTTCCTCCTTCATCAAGAGCTCCTCTCCCCCTCCATTAGGGCCGGCCACCTCCTCTAGGCCGCCGGAAAACCCCCAAAAACCCCCAAAATTTCATTTCTCCAGATTTTCTCCCAATTTCCAGATCTGAGCCCTAGTTTCCTGGATCGTTTTTCCGTTGCCGTGCTTGCTCGGTATCGTTCTTCCGCTCCAATACGCGATTCCATTCCGTAGAATAGAGTTGTGTGACGTTTTACCGTCGATCGTCATCGTCGGTATTAGGCAAGTGAAACTTGCCACTTAGGGTTTTGGGCCATGTCTTAGGCCATTTGCTTGTTGTAGGCGTAAAAGAGACTAGGCGACGAAATGATACTCGCCTAGGCGCAATTTCAGGATCTAGCTTGACAACGAAGCTAGATCCGCCATTTATCATGTTGCATAACTACCATGTCATGTTTAATTCCAATTAACAATACGCGAATTAATTGTCATGTCATTGCATTCTTTAAATGTTCCCGTGATTGCGTAGCTCCGCTACACCTAGTGAATTGATTGAGGCTAGGCAGCTGCTTTTAGCGGGCACAACCCTACGCCAAATTGTGAACCTAAAAACAGGCTCTTGTGTGGGGCAACCCTGGCTCATTTACTGAGCATCGTGTACAGTGACCTTGGCTTGTTTACGTGTGGGAGGGGTAAGGGTTAAGCGGCCAATCAACTGGGAGTCTGCACGATCAGCAACTTCAGTTGTAAGGCGTAAACTCTGGGTTCTGGGGTAGTGTTAAGCGGCCAATCAGTGTGAATGTCCAACAGTTCAGCTGTAAGGCGTAAACATCTACAAATAACTTGAAACGTGACTAGTGAAAAGATTGAGATTGTTAGTAGCTTGGCTACTCCTGTCATGCCATGATAATTGTTCTCTTGCATCTATTGTTACAACATGCCTTGCTTGTGCTCTCATGCCATAATTTCTATGTCATGCATACTATAACTGCTAGGTTGTTAGTTTACCTTACCTTCAGTTTCTTTGCCCAAGTCTTTTAGACTTGCTGACATGTGCCCCTTTACTCTTTCGGGTGACACATATTAGATCCTGAGCCTGAGGGTGCTGCTGAGGACGTGGTGTTTGCTGACGCTGAGTCAGAACCTGCGTTAATCGAGGAGTTTGAGGACACCGGAGACCAGTCTTAGTGCCTTCGCTGAGCTTACCTTTTGTTACACTGTTTGTTGTCGGTGCGTAGCACCAATACTCTGTTTATGTTTGTCATTGTTGGCCTTGTTCTGGGCCTTTAGACTCTTTCCTTTAGCCTGGCGGCTTTTCTGGATGTTGAACTTAATTTGAAATGTTTGGACATTGCTGAGATTTGGGATTTTATTTTTGTATCTCCTTGTGTTATTATCTTGTTCTGCTCGTGGTTACAGGGACCTGCATATGTTTTATTGACGCTTATCAGGCATGTGGCTTCACAGCTCCACGTCTGTGCGGACCTTCTCACATCTCGCCTCCATTTTAGGGAAGCGGGGCGTGACAGGTTTTGTTGGTGTCCCATGCAGGTCATTCTGTAACTGTGATTATCGGAATAACGATAATAATATTAGAATGTCCAATAAACTAAGTTCGACATCCGAGTCATAAGCTATGAGTCTAATTTGTTTCGTTTTCTACGTCATTAGATGGCAGGAAGGCGATTTACCCGTGGTGGTGGTAGTGCGCCTCCGCTTGACGAGGAGCCTGAGCGGGAGCCCACCAATGGGGAGATGATGTGGATGATGCTTCAGATGATACAGGTCCAGCAGGGCGTGCTCCTGCAAGTCCAGAATGCTCCAGTTATTCAAGCTGATCGGGCAATCCAGGATGCCCCACGCTCCGAACCGGGAGCGAAGCAATTTCGGGAGCTGGGTCCTGCTTATTTTGATGGGTCTGAGGGTCCTCTAGCTGCCGATGAGTGGATTCGGAACATAGAGGATAATTTGAAGATGGCGAAGATCAGCCCGGCTGGATGGGTTGATCTGGCGAAGCGGCAACTCAAGGATAATGTTCGGAACTGGTGGGATGCAGAAGAGAAGATGCTGGTGGAGCCGATAGCTTGGGCTACCTTTAAGTCCAGGTTCGAAGAGGAGTTCTTCCTGAAGGCTGCTAGGAAGGAGATGCTGCAGCGCTTTATTGAGCTGAAGCAAGGGAGCTTGACGGTGGACCAGTACACCAAGAGTTCACTAGGCTGAGTCGGTTCGCACCGAAGATGGTGCAGGATGTTGATGAGAGGGCTCAGAGATTCCTGCAGGGACTTGCTTTGGAGCTTCAGAGTTTCATGTCTTCCTCTGATCTGGACTCTTATCAGAAGGTTCTGGTGGCTGCGAGGAGGCATGAGGTTAACCTGAGTCAGAGGAGGGGATATGTTGCTGGAGCTGGGAAGAGGCCTATGGAGCATGCCAGGGCGGTGGTTAGGCCAGGATTCAGGCCCAACCAGCCAGCTCAGTTCAAGAGGCCAGGAGGGCCTAATCAGAAGACTTGCCATTTCTGCGGCAAGCCTGGCCACATCAAGGATCAGTGTAGAGTTCACTAGGCTGAGTCGGTTCGCACCGAAGATGGTGCAGGATGCTGATGAGAGGGCTCAGAGATTCCTGCAGGGACTTGCTTTGGAGCTTCAGAGTTTCATGTCTTCCTCTGATCTGGACTCTTATCAGAAGGTTCTGGTGGCTGCGAGGAGGCAGGAGGTGAACCTGAGTCAGAGGAGGGGACATGTTGCTGGAGCTGGGAAGAGGCCTATGGAGCAGGCCAGGGCGGTGGTTAGGCCAGGATTCAGGCCCAACCAGCCAGCTCAGTTCAAGAGGCCAGGAGGGCCTAATCAGAAGACTTGCCATTTCTGCGGCAAACCTGGCCACATCAAGGATCAGTGTAGGAAATTTCTGGGCCAGTGTTTGGTTTGTGGTGATGCTTCTCATGTCGCGAAGGATTGTCGGCATGCGAACCAGTTGCGGAGGGCACCTGTTGCAACACAGCCATTGCAGCAGAGAGTGCATGTTCCTGCTAGACGTGGAGCAGCTCTTGTCCCATAGTGGCAGGCTTTTCAGCAGGCTTTTCCGTCGAGGAGACAGGCTTTTCTGATGACCGCTGTGGAGAGCGAGGCTGTGGATGAGGTTATCGCAGGTAATCCTCAATCTAGCTGTTCCTTCTTAGTTGGTTTTGTTTGTTAGATTATGTTTGGTTGCTTGCATATGATTGTTTGCTAGACTAGGGCTTGATTGTTAGACTGTTTGTAGGTGTGGTTTTGGTGTGCATATTTCCTGCACGAGTCCTCTTTGACTCAGGTGCATCGATGTGCATTTTGGCGCAGCGCTTCGTGGAGAAGCATTCCTTGTCGACGTCCCCTCTTTCCAAGAGTTGGAATATCGTCACAGGAAATGGCGTGATCTCGGTGCATCGTGGTTGCGATTCTTGCCCGTTGGTGGTCTGTGGACATGAGCTTTACGCTGATTTCATTGTCCACGACATCATCAACTATGATGCGGTCCTTGGGATGGATTGGCTTGCGAGCTTTTATGCTACGATCGACTGTCGGAGGAAGAAGGTGGTGTTCGAGATTCCCAGACATCCAGTATTTGAGTTCAGCCGAGGTAGCAGTTCGCTTGGTCCGGTCAGGTTTCTGGCCAGGCCGGTGGAGTTTGTGTCTATGCAGATGGAGCTGGAGAGGCCAGCTGTTGTGCGGGACTTCGATGACGTCTTCCCCGAGGAGATGTCTGGGCTGCCACCCAATCGAGCTCTCGAGTTTTCGATTGATATTATTCCAGGAGCGCAGCCGATTTCGAAGGCGCCATATCGTATGGCACCCGCTGAGTTGGAGGAATTGCGGAAGCAGCTGGATGAGCTTTTGCAGAAGGGTTATGTCAATCCTAGTGTGTCTCCGTGGGGAGCACCGGTGCAGCTAGTAAAGAAGAAGGATGGTTCGCGTCACATGTGCGTGGACTATCGGGAGCTGAATGCGGTGACCATCAAGAATAAATACCCGTTGCCTCGTATCGATGATATTTTTGATCAGCTTAGAGGTTCGAGGGTGTTTTCAAAGTTGGATCTGAGGAGTGGTTATCATCAGCTGAAGGTGAAGAAGGAAGATGTTCTGAAGACAGCGTTCAGGATGAAGTATTGACACTATGAGTTTGTGGTTATGCCTTTCGGTGTAACCAACGCACCCGCAGTTTTCATGTATCTGATGAATTTGATCTTCTATGTCTTTTTAGATAAGTTTGTCGTTATCTTTATTGACGACATTCTGATCTATTCGAAGTCGGAGGAAGAGCATGCCTCGCACTTGAGGACGGTGTTGGAGATTTTGAGGAAGCATCGGTTTTTATGCTAAGTTTTTGAAGTGCGATTTTTGGCTGGACAGGGTTGCTTTTCTCGGGCATGTGGTGACTGGAGATGGTATTTCAGTGGATCCCGAGAAGATTAAGGCTATTCGGGAGTGGCCTGTTCTGCAGTCAGCGTCTGAGATCCGGAGTTTCCTTGGGCTTGCTGGTTACTATCGGCGCTTCATTAAGGACTTTTCTCGTATTGCTGAGCCGATGACCAGATTGACGTGGAAGGATGTACCTTTTGTTTGGTCGGGTGATTGTGTGAATGCCTTCGGTGTTCTGAGGGAGAGATTAACGACTACCCCTATTCTTGTCGTGCCTGATCGCAGTGGAGGATTTGAGATATTTTGTGATGCTTCTGGCAAGGGTCTCGGTTGTGTGTTGCATCAGCACATGCATGTTGTGGCGTATGCTTCACGTCAGCTCAAGACTCATGAGAAGAATTACCCGACGCACGATTTGGAGTTTGCTGCTGTCGTGTTTGCGCTCAAGATTTGGAGGCACTTCCTGCTGAGTGAGAAAGTGAAGATCTTCACCGATCACAAAAGCTTGAAGTATATTTTTACTCAGAAGGAGCTCAACATGCGACAGCGTCGATGGTTGGAGCTCATGGTGGATTATGAGATTGATTTGCAGTATCACCCTGGCAAGGTGAATATGGTTCCTGATGCGCTGAGTAGGCTTCTAGCGGTGATGATTTTGACCTCGCAGTGGAGATTGCAGCAGGATTTTTGCCAGTCTGGATTTGAGATTGTTCTTCCTGGGGAGGCTTCTTCGTTGATGAGTATGTAGATTCAGTCGACGATTGTGGATCGGATTAAGGCTGGCCAGGCTGGAGATCCGAAGCTTGTGAAGATTCGGGAGCAGGTGGAAGCCGGTCTGCGGACTGACTTTTTGATTCATGAGGATGGCTCGCTGAGGTTTGGAGCCAGGCTGTGTGTGCCAGCTGGGGATATCAGAGAGGAGTTGTTGGTGGAGGCGCACAGTTCGCCGTATTCTGTGCATCCTGGTGGCACCAAGATGTACAAGGATCTTCGTCTGAATTTTTGGTGGCATGGTATGAAGAGGAGTGTGGCTCGGAGTGTAGCCAAGTGCTTGGTTTGCCAGGAAGTGAAGGCGGAGCAGCAGCGTACGACAGGGTTGCTACAACCGCTTCCAATTCCGGAGTGGAAGTGGCAACACATCACTATGGATTTCGTGACTGGACTACCTCGGAGTCCGAAGCAGAATGACGCGATTTGGGTGATCGTAGATAGATTGACCAAATCCGCGCACTTTATTCCATTCCGAGTAGGACAGTCCACTGAGGCGCTAGCGAGGAGATACATGGAGGTAAATTCTTTTACTCTACATTTCTATTTCCTTTTCCTAGTTTAGATAGTGATGTAGCGTGAATCGTGCAGGAGATTGTACGACTTCACGGAGTCCCGTGAGTATCGTGTCGGACAGAGACACGAGGTTCACATCTCAGTTCTAGCAGAGTTTGCAGAAGAGTTTGGGTACGCGTCTGAGTTTCAGCACAGTGTACCATCCGCAGACGGATGGCTAGTTTGAAAGGACGATTCAGATCTTGGAGGACAGGCTGAGGGCGTGCATGTTGGATTTCAAGGGTTTGTGGGAGGACCATCTACATCTGGCGGAGTTCTCTTACAACAACAGCTTCCAGGCGAGCATTGGTATGGTGCCTTTCGCCACGCTGTATGGGAGGAAATGTCGGTCGCCATTGAGTTGGGATGACATTGGTGATCGGGAGCTGTTGGGACCTGAGATGATTGTGGAGGCTGTGAATGTTGTCAGGAACATTCGGGAGAGGTTGAGGATTGCTCAAGACCGTTTTAAGCATTGGGCGGATGCTAAACGGTGTCCTTTGGAGTTTCAGCCGGGCGACCATGTGTTCTTGAAGATTTCCCTGAATCGTGGTGTGATTCTCTTTGGGAAGCGAGGGAAGTTGAGCCCGCGATACATTGGACTGTTTGACATTCTGGAGAGAGTTGGCGAGGTAGCCTACCGCTTGGCCTTGCTGCCGTCTTTGGAAGGAGTTCACAATGTTTTCCATGTGTCGCAGCTGCGTCGATACATTAGCGATCCATCTCATGCTGTGGATTTCTCGGAGATTACCGTTCGCCCTGATATGACGTATGACCAGCAGCCAGTGCAGATTCTGGGCAGGCGTCAGAAGTCACTCCGGAACAAGGTTGTAAATCTTGTGGGGGTGATGTGGCGACACGGCTCGCCAGGAGAGTCTACTTGGGAGAATAAGGATGAGATGCGAGAGCGCTACCCACTTTTGTTTTCGGACACGTGAGTGTTGGGAAATTCTGAGGACGGAATTTTTCTTAAGTTGGGGAGGATGTAACGACTGGTTTTTCATGTATTTGGATTATCTATATTATATATATATGTTTTGGTGGATTTTCTCCTTATGTGTGGTTTTCGTCTCCGTAGCTTTCATTTTCGATCGTTTCGTCGTGATTTTCTAGCTTCTTCCTTAGAATCGTTGATCTTGGAGTAAGTCACTCATGACGAACTTCAAATCGCTCATATCTTAGAGATAGGTTGATCTTAGAAGCCGTAGAAATCTTCTCGAAGCTTCGCGCTTCATTTCGACACTTTTCGTGCACCTTAGTTGGTTCAAGAATGGGGACCAACCGACTAGATTGAGATCTAGTCGGTCAGGAACTCTACTGGAACTGACTAGTTCATTGAATCAATTGTACAGGAGTTACTGTTTACTCTTAGTCGGTCTAAGAACAACCACCTACCGACTAGATGTGAAACTAGTCGGTCAGAACTTGCTCTCAGACCGACTAGTTCCTTTGATAAATTTCACCTAAGTTACTGTTTATCGTTAGTCGGTCCAAGAACAACCACCGTCCGACTAGGTTGCAAACTAGTCGGTCAGCCATTGTTCTTTAACCGACTAATTCATTAATCATTTTGTCGACCTGAGTTACTGTTTGATTTTAGTCGGTCACAGTTGGTCGACCGACCGACTAGTTCTCGAACTAGTCTGCCAACAACCCTTCTTTGACCGACTAATCGCTGTCGTAAACCTAAGGTTTGCCCAGCCGCCGACTTTTCCTATTTAAACCCCACAATCGTTTTTCTTTCTTCTTTCATTTCTCCTGAGCCTCCTTCTTCCCCAAATCATCATCCATCTTCCCCTAGCCTTCCTCCTTCATCAAGAGCTCCTCTCCCCCTCCATTAGGGCCGGCCACCTCCTCTAGGCCGCCGGAAAACCCACAAAAACCCCCAAAATCTCATTTCTCCAGATTTTCTCCCCATTTCCAGATCTGAGCCCTAGTTTCCCGGATCATTTTCCGTTGCTGTGCTTGCTCGGTATCGTTCTTTCGCTCCAATACGCGATTCCATTCCGTAGAATAGAGTTGTGTGACGTTTTACCGTCGATCGTCATCGTCGGTATTAGGCAAGTGAAATTTGCCACTTAGGGTTTGGGGCCATGTCTTAGGCCATTTGGTTGTTGTAGGCGTAAAAGAGACTAGGCGACGAAATGATACTCGCCTAGGCGCAATTTCAGGATCTAGCTTGACAACGAAGCTAGATCCGCCATTTATCATGTTGCATAACTACCATGTCATGTTTAATTCCAATTAACGGTACGCGAATTAATTGTCATGTCATTGCATTCTTTAAATGTTCCCGTGATTGCGTAGCTCCGCTACACCTAGTGAATTGATTGAGGCTAGGCAGCTGCTTTTAGCGGGCACAACCCTACGCCAAATTGTGAACCTAAAAACAGGCTCTTGTGCAGGGCAACCCTGGCTCATTTACTGAGCATCGTGTGCAGGGACCCAGGCTTGTTTACGTGTGGGAGGGGTAAGGGTTAAGCGGCCAATCAACTGGGAGTCTGCCCGATCAGCAACTTCAGTTGTAAGGCGTAAACTCTGGATTCTGGGTAGTGTTAAGCGGCCAATCAGTGTGAATGTCCAACAGTTCAGCTGTAAGGCGTAAACATCTACAAATAACTTGAAACGTGACTAGTGAAAAGATTGAGATTGTTAGTAGCTTGGCTACATGTAACGACTGCTTTTCATGTATCTGGATTTATTATAATATAATATATGTTTTGGCGGATATTCTCCTCACGTGTGGTTTTCGTCTCCGTAGCTTTCGTTTTCGATCGATTTGTCGTATTTTCTCGTTTCTTCCCTAGGGTTGTCGATTTCGAAGTATGTCATTCGTGACGGACTTCATAACGGTCGTATCTTACTATTAGATCAAGCCTAGGAGTCTTAGGAATCGATCCCGGGGCCCCGCGCCCCGTATCGGAACTTTTGGTGCTCATTAGCCGGTGTAAGAAGGGCCACCGACCGACTAGATGACGATCCAGTCGGTCGGCAATCCTTCTTGGACCGACTAGTTGGCTTTCTAAAATTGTTCAGGAGTTACTGTTTGTCGTTAGTCGGTCTAAGAACGTTGGTTGACCGACTAGGTTGCAAACTAGTCGGTCGGCGATGCTTCTTTAACCGACTAACACATCAACTATTTTTGACACTAGTTACTGTTTACTCTTAGTCGGTCTAAGTTCATCTTTCGACCGACTAGTTATCAAACTAGTCGGTCAAGTTTTGTACTCAGACCGACTAACTCTTAGTTCAGGTTTTCGACTGGAGTTACTGTTTACACTTAGTCGGTCTACGTTGTTCAACCGACCGACTAGATCTCAAACTAGTCAGTCAGCAGTTGGTCTTTGACCGACTAAGCAGTGCAAGAAACCCTAGTTTTGCCCTAGCCGCCACCAAACTCTATAAATACCCCTCCAAATGTTTTCTTCTCCTCCCTCACGACCTAAAACCCTAATTTCTTCCCCCTTTGAGCCCCCATCTCCCTCAAACCCTATTTCCTTCATCCAAGCTCATCCTCCATCATCCAAACCCTCCCTCCACTCATTCCATCTCTCATCTTCCCCAAATCTCCATCAAACCCCAAAAAATCCCCCAAAACCCTATTTCTCCAAACTTCTCCAATCATTTCCAGATCTGAACCCTAGGTTCCCCGGAGCGTTTCTTCCGTCGCCGTGGTTGCTCGGCGATATTCTTCCGTTCCTTACGCGGTAATACTCGATTCCTTTAATTTTAGCAAAACCCACATTGACATTGTGAAACCCTAATAAAATGGATTGATTAGATGATTAGGGTTCTAATAAGAAACTTATTTAGAATCATTGTGCTAATAATTGTTTTGCCATAACAGCGAATCTTTCCGTAGTTAGCTTGTGTGACGATCTTTATTTCTCGTCAATCCCGGTATCAGGCAAGTGAAACTTGCTACCCTTGTTGTTTAGGCCGTGCTTAGGCCATTACCTTGTTTTAGCGTAAAAGAGACTAGACAGTGAAAGGATAGCTGTCTGGACGCCTTTGATCTAGCTTGACAACGAAGCTAGATCCGTCACCTTCATCATGCTTGTATGTCACGTTTACTTTCCTTAACGGTACGCGTATTAACTGTTCATGTCATCCATGCATCCTTAACTGCTGTTGCATTTTAACTGCCATGTTTAATTCAATTAACGGTACGCGAATATGTTCATGTCATTGCATTTTGCCTGTCACGTTTAAATACAATTAACGGTACGTGAATTAACTGCTCATGTCATTGCATGCTTGAATACTCATCGTGATTGCGTAGCATCGCTACATACTAGTGCTACTTGTTCCGGCTAGGTGCACCCCTACGCCATACTTATTAGATACACTTTCTGGCTTGTGTTCCAGAAGACGAGCTCATCACAGCCTGAGGGCATAGGGCACTCGTTGAGTGATCCCTTGTACTTGACACTTGAACACAGCCTGAGGGCATAGGGCACTCGTTGAGTGATCCCTTGTACTTGTACTTGTTACTTGACGCTACTTGCCACAACAACCACTTGCCACTTGTACTCCCCTTTACTTTACTTGTTACCACCTTACTTTACTTGCCATGCATCATATTTTAACTGCTAGGTTGCTAGTTTATCTTTATTCCCGTTTCCTTGCACAAGTCGTTCGACTTGCTGACATGTGCCCCTTCTCTCTTTTGGGTGACACATGTTAGAGCCCGAGCCTGAGTTACTTGCTGAGGACGTGGTGTTTGCTGACGCTGAGTCAGAGACCGCGTTGATCGAGGACTACGTTGACACTGGGGATCAGTCTTAGTGTTGTCGTTTAGCTACTTTTGTTAGACTGCTTAGTTGTCTGTGCGTGGCACCTAGTTTGATACTCTGTTATGTTCGTGTTATTTTGTTGGCCTTGTTCTGGGCCTTAGACTCTTTTTCTGTTAGCCTGGTGGCTTTTCTGTGATGTGGAATATTTTGTGGACGAACTTTGGGATTGGTATTTTTAACCGTCTCTTTATTATTATTGTTGTTGTTCCTTTTTGCGATTACAGGGACCTGCTTATACTAAATTGAACGCTTATCGGGTTTGGGGCTTCACAGCTCCACTCTCGTGCGGACCTTCTCACGTCTCGCCTCCATTTTAGGGTAGCGGGGCGTGACAGGTTTTAGTGGTGGCCCATGCAGGTCCTCTCTGTAACTGCAATTATCAGGGATAACAATAATAATATAAGGTTGTCTAACAAATAAATTCGATATCCGAGTCATAAGCTATGAGTCTAATCTGCTTCGTTTTCTGTGTCACTAGATGGCAGGAAGGCGATTCACCCGTGGTGGAGGTAGTGGTGCGCTCCCTCATGATGAGGAGCCTGAGCGGGAACCCACCAACGGAGAGATGATGCGGATGATGATCCAGATGATGCAAGTGCAGCAGGGCGTGATCCTACAAGTCCAGAATGCTCCACTTGCTCGAGCTGCCCGGGCTCTTCCGGATGCCCCTCGCTCCGACCCGGGAGCGAAGCAATTTCGGGAGCTGGGTCCCGCATATTTTGATGGATCTGAGGGTCCCCTGGCTGCCGACGAGTGGATAAGGAACATTGAGGATAACCTGGCGATGGCGAAGATTAACCCGGCTAGATGGGTTGATTTGGCTAAGAGGCAGCTGAAGGACAATGCCAGAAATTGGTGGGATGCTGAAGAGAAGATGTTGGTGGAGCCGATCGTCTGGGCTACCTTCAAGTCCAGATTTGATGGAGAGTTCTTCTCGAAGGCTGCTAGGCAGGTGATGCTGCAGCGCTTCATAGATCTGAAGCAGGGGAGCTTGTCAGTGGATCAGTACCACCAGGAGTTCACGAGGCTCAGTCGGTTTGCACCTAAGATGGTGCAAGATGCCGATGAGAAAGCTCAGCGATTTCTTCAGGGACTTGCATTGGAGCTTCAGAGCTTTGTGACCTCTTCTGACTTGGAGACATATCAGAAGGTTTTGATTGCTGCGAGGCGGCAAGAGTTGAATTTGAATCAGAGGAAGGGACATGTTTCCGGAGCCGGGAAGAGGCCTATGGAGCAGGCCAGGGCGGTGGTTAGGCCTGGTTTCAAGCCTAATCATCCGGTGCAGTTCAAGAGGCCAGGAGGGCCCATTCTGAAGACTTGCCATTTTTGTGGCAAGACTGGACACCTCAGGGATCAGTGTAGGAGGTTTCTGGGACAGTGCATTGTCTGCGGAGATCCTGCCCACACCATCCGGGAGTGTCCGAAGTCGAGGCAGCCTTGGCGGGCTCCTATTGCAGCACAGCCGTTGCAGCAGCGAGCTCCTGTGCCCGTTGGACGTGGAGCGCCTCTTGTTCCACAGAGACAGGCTTTTCGGCAGGCTGTTCCGCCGAGAGGGCAGGCCTTTCTGATGACTGAGGAGGAGAGCATGGCCGTGGATGAAGTTATTACAGGTAACGCTCATTCTAGCCATTTAACTTCCTTCGTTAGTTTGATCTTTGATTATGTTGTTTGCTTGAACATGGTTGTTTGCTAGACTAGGGTTTGATTGTTAATTGTTTGATAGGTGTGGTTTTGGTTTGCACATTTCCTACACGAGTCCTCTTTGACTGTGGTGCATCGATGTGCATTATTTCTCGGAGCTTCGTGGAGAAGCATTCCTTGTCGACGTCCTCTCTTCCTAAGAGTTGGAATATCGTCACAGGGAATGGCGTGGTCTCGGTGCATCGTGGGTGCAATTCTTGCCCGTTGGTTGTTTGTGGACGCGAGCTTTGCGCTGATTTCATTGTCCACGACATCATCAATTACGATGCGGTCCTTGGGATGGACTGGCTTGCGAGCTTCTATGCTACGATCGACTGTCGGAGAAAGAACGTGGTGTTCGAGATTCCCGGACATCCAGTATTTGAGTTCAGTCGTGGTAGCAGTTTGCTTGGTCCTGTCAGATTTCGGGCCAGACCAGTGGATGTCGTGACTATGCAGATGGAGTTGGAGTGGCCAGCTGTGGTGCGAGATTTTGGCGACGTCTTCCCCGAGGAGATGTTTGGATTGCCGCCTGATCGAGCTTTGGAGTTTCCTATTGATCTTATCCCAGGTGCGCAGCCGATTTCGAAGGCGCCGTATCGTATGGCACCTGCAGAGTTGGAAGAGTTGCGGAAGCAGTTGGATGAGCTTTTGCAGAAGGGTTATATTAATCCTAGCGTGTCTCCGTGGGGAGCACCTGTGTTGCTGGTAAAGAAGAAGGATGGTTCGCGTCGCATGTGCGTGGACTATCGGGAGTTGAATGCGGTGACCATTAAGAATAAATACCTGTTGCCTCGCATCGATGATATTTTTGATCAGCTTGGAGGTTCGAGGGTGTTTTCTAAATTGGATTTGAGGAGTGGTTACCATCAGTTGAAGGTAAGGAAGGATGATGTTCCGAAGACAGCGTTCAGGACGAAGTATGGACACTATGAGTTTGTGGTTATGCCTTTCGGCGTAACTAACACGCCCGCAGTTTTCATGAATCTGATGAACCTGATTTTCTACGACTTTTTGGATAAGTTTGTCGTTATCTTTATTGACGACATTCTGATCTATTCGAAGTCGGAGAAAGAGCATGCCTCGCACTTAAGGACGGTGTTGGAGATTTTGAGGAAGCATCGTTTGTATGCTAAGTTTTCGAAGTGCGAGTTTTGGCTGGATAGAGTTGCTTTTCTCGGGCATGTGGTGACTAGAGATGGTATTTCAGTGGATCCCGAGAAGATTAGGGCCATCAGGGAGTGGCCTGTTCCGTCGTCAGCATCTGAGATTCGGAGCTTCCTTGGACTTGCTGGTTATTATCGGCGATTCATTAAGGACTTTTCTCGTATTGCTGAGCCGATGACCAGGTTGACGCGGAAGGATGTTGCTTTTGTTTGGTCGGGTGATTGTGAGAGTGCTTTTGGTATTCTGAAGGAGAGGTTGACGACTGCCCCTATTCTTGTTGTGCCTGATCGCAGCGGTGGATTTGAGATCTTTTGTGATGCTTCTGGCAAGGGTCTCGGTTGTGTGTTGCATCAGCACATGCATGTTGTGGCGTATGCGTCTCGTCAGCTTAAGGTTCATGAGAAGAATTATCCGACGCATGATTTGGAGTTGGCTGCCGTCGTGTTTGCTCTTAAGATTTGGAGGCACTTCCTGCTGAGTGAGAAAGTGAAGATTTTCACCGATCACAAAAGCTTGAAGTATATTTTCACTCAGAAGGAGCTCAACATGCGACAGCGTCGATGGTTGGAGCTTATGGCGGATTATGATATTGACTTGCAGTTTCACACTGGCAAGGTGAATGTGGTTCCTGATGCGCTGAGTAGGCTTCCAGCGGTGATGATTTTGACCTCGCAGTGGAGATTGCAGCAGGATTTTTGCGAGTCTGGTGTTGAGATTGTTCTTCCTGGGAAGGATTCGTCGTTGATGTACATGCAGATACAGTCGACGATCGTGGATCGGATTAAGGCTGGCCAGGCTGAGGATCCGAAGCTGGTGAGGATTCGGGAGCAGGTGGAAGCCGGTTTGCGGACTGACTTTTTGATTCATGAGGATGGCTCGCTGAGGTTCGGAGCCAGGCTGTGTGTGCCTGCTGGGGATATTAGAGAGGAGTTGATGGTGGAGGCACACAGTTCGCCGTATTCTGTGCATCCTGGTGGCACCAAGATGTACCAGGATCTTCGTCTGAATTATTGGTGGCATGGTATGAAGAGGAGTGTGGCTCGGAGTGTAGCCAAGTGCTTGGTTTGCCAGCAAGTGAAGGCGGAGCATCAGCGTACGACCGGGTTGCTACAACCGCTTCCGATTCTGGAGTGGAAATGGCAACACATCACTATGGATTTCGTGACTGGACTACCTCGGAGTCCGAAGCAGAATGACGCGATTTGGGTGATCGTAGATCGATTGACCAAATCTGCGCACTATATTCCGTTCCGAGTGGGATAGTCCACTGAGGCGCTAGCAAGGAGATACATGGAGGTAAAATTCTTTTACTCTCTGTTTTATGTCCTTTTCCTAGTTTGGATAGTGATGTAACATGAATCGTGCAGGAGGTTGTGCGACTTCATGGAGTCCCCGTGAGTATCGTGTCTGACAGAGACACGAGGTTCACATCTCAGTTCTGGCAGAGTTTGCACAAGAGCTTGGGTACGCGTCTGAGTTTCAGCACGGCGTACCATCCGCAGACGGATGGCCAGTCCGAGAGGACGATTCAGATTTTGGAAGATATGCTGAGGGCGTGCATGTTGGACTTCAAGGGTTCGTGGGAGGACCATCTACATCTGGTAGAGTTTTCCTACAACAACAGCTTCCAGGCGAGTATTGGCATGGCGCCTTTCACCGCTCTTTATGGGAGGAAATGTCGATCGCCATTAAGTTGGGATGACGTTGGTGATAGGGAGTTGTTGGGACCTGAGATGATCGTGGAGGCCGTGGAGATCGTCAGGAATATTCGGGAGAGCTTGAGAATTGCTCAGGACCGTTTCAAGCATTGGGCGGATGCTAAACGTCGTCCTTTGGAGTTTCAGCCGGGCGACCATGTGTTCTTGAAGATTTCCCCGAATCGTGGTGTGATTCGTTTCAGGAAGCGTGGAAAGTTGAGCTCGCGATACATTGGACCGTTTGATGTTTTGGAGAGGGTTGGCGAGGTAGCTTATCGCTTGGCCTTGCCGCCATCTTTGGAAGGAGTTCACAATGTTTTCCATGTGTCGCAGCTTCGTCGATACATTAGCGATCCGTCTCATGCGGTGGATTTTTCGGAGATTACCGTTCGCCCCGATTTGACGTATGACCAGCATCCATTGCAGATTCTGGACAGGCGTCAGAAGTCGCTTCGGAACAAGATTGTTAATCTTGTGAGGGTGATGTGGCGACACGGTTCGCCTGGAGAGTCTACTTGGGAGAATGAGGATGAGATGCGAGAGCGTTTCCCACTTTTGTTTCCGGACTCGTGAGTGTTTGGGAATTCCGAGGACGGAATTTTTCTTAAGTTGGGGAGGATGTAACGACTGCTTTTCATGTATCTGGATTTATTATAATATAATATATGTTTTGGCGGATTTTCTCCTCACGTGTGGTTTTCGTCTCCGTAGCTTTCGTTTTCGATCGATTTGTCGTATTTTCTCGTTTCTTCCTTAGGGTTGTCGATTTCGAAGTATGTCATTCGTGACGGACTTCATAACGGTCGTATCTTACTATTAGATCAAGCCTAGGAGTCTTAGGAATCGATCCCGGGGCCCCGCGCCCCGTATCGGAACTTTTGGTGCTCATTAGCCGGTGTAAGAAGGGCCACCGACCGACTAGATGACGATCCAGTCGGTCGGCAATCCTTCTTGGACCGACTAGTTGGCTTTCTAAAATTGTTCAGGAGTTACTGTTTGTCGTTAGTCGGTCTAAGAACGTTGGTTGACCGAATAGGTTGCAAACTAGTCGGTCGGCGATGCTTCTTTAACCGACTAACACATCAACTATTTTTGACACTAGTTACTATTTACTCTTAGTCGGTCTAAGTTCATCTTTCGACCGACTAGTTATCAAACTAGTCGGTCAAGTTTTGTACTCAGACCGACTAACTCTTAGTTCAGGTTTTCGACTGGAGTTACTGTTTACACTTAGTCGGTCTACGTTATTCAACCGACCGACTAGATCTCAAACTAGTCGGTCAGCAGTTGGTCTTTGACCGAATAAGCAGTGCAGGAAACCCTAGTTTTGCCCTAGCCGCCACCAAACTCTATAAATACCCCTCCAAACGTTTTCTTCTCCTCCCTCACGACCTAAAACCCTAATTTCTTCCCCCTTTGAGCCCCCATCTCCCTCAAACCCTATTTCCTTCATCCAAGCTCATCCTCCATCATCCAAACCCTCCCTCCACTCATTCCATCTCTCATCTTCCCCAAATCTCCATCAAACCCCCAAAAATCCCCCAAAACCCTATTTCTCCAAACTTCTCCAATCATTTCCAGATCTGAACCCTAGGTTCCCCGGAGCGTTTCTTCCGTCGCCGTGGTTGCTCGGCGATATTCTTCCGTTCCTTACGCGGTAATACTCGATTCCTTTAATTTTAGCAAAACCCACATTGACATTGTGAAACCCTAATAAAATGGATTGATTAGAAGATTAGGGTTCTAATAAGAAACTTATTTAGAATCATTGTGCTAATAATTGTTTTGCCATAACAGCGAATCTTTCCGTAGTTAGCTTGTGTGACGATCTTCATTTCTCGTCAATCCCGGTATCAGGCAAGTGAAACTTGCTACCCTTGTTGTTTAGGCCGTGCTTAGGCCATTACCTTGTTTTAGCATAAAAGAGACTAGACAGTGAAAGGATAGCTGTCTGGACGCCTTTGATCTAGCTTGACAACGAAGCTAGATCCGTCACCTTCATCATGCTTGTATGTCATGTTTACTTTCCTTAACGGTACGCGTATTAACTGTTCATGTCATCCATGCATCCTTAATTGCTGTTGCATTTTAACTGCCATGTTTAATTCAATTAACGGTATGCGAATATGTTCATGTCATTGCATTTTTCCTGTCACGTTTAAATACAATTAACGGTACGCGAATTAGCTGCTCATGTCATTGCATGCTTGAATACTCATCGTGATTGCGTAGCATCGCTACATACTAGTGCTACTTGTTCCGGCTAGGTGCACCCCTACGCCATACTTATTAGATACACTTTCTGGCTCGTGTTCCAGAAGACGAGCTCATCACAGCCTGAGGGCATAGGGCACTCGTTGAGTGATCCCTTGTACTTGACACTTGAACACAGCCTGAGGGCATAGGGCACTCGTTGAGTGATCCCTTGTACTTGTACTTGTTACTTGATGCTACTTGCCACAACAACCACTTGCCACTTGTACTCCCCTTTACTTTACTTGTTACCACCTTACTTTACTTGCCATGCATCATATTTTAACTGCTAGGTTGCTAGTTTATCTTTATTCCCGTTTCCTTGCACAAGTCGTTCGACTTGCTGACATGTGCCCCTTCTCTCTTTTGGGTGACACATGTTAGAGCCCGAGCCTGAGTTACTTGCTGAGGACGTGGTGTTTGCTGATGCTGAGTCAGAGACCGCGTTGATCGAGGACTACGTTGACATTGGGGATCAGTCTTAGTGTTGTCGTTTAGCTACTTTTGTTAGACTGCTTAGTTGTCGGTGCGTGGCACCTAGTTTGATACTCTGTTATGTTTGTGTTATTTTGTTGGCCTTGTTCTGGGCCTTAGACTCTTTTTCTGTTAGCCTGGTGGCTTTTCTGTGATGTGGAATATTTTGTGGACGAACTTTGGGATTGGTATTTTTATCCGTCTCTTTATTATTATTGTTGTTGTTCCTTTTTGCGATTACAGGGACCTGCTTATACTAAATTGAACGCTTATCGGGTTTGGGGCTTCACAGCTCCACTCTCGTGCGGACCTTCTCACGTCTCGCCTCCATTTTAGGGTAGCGAGGCGTGACACTACTCCTGTCATGCCATGATAATTGTTCTATTGCATCTATTGTTACAACATGCCTTGCTTGTGCTCTCATGCCATAATTGCCATGTCATGCATACTATAACTGCTAGGTTGTTAGTTTACCATACCTTCAGTTTCCTTGCCCAAGTCTTTTAGACTTGCTGACATGTGCCCCTTTACTCTTCCGGGTGACACATGTTAGATCCTGAGCCTGAGGGTGCTGCTGAGGACATGGTGTTTGCTGACGCTGAGTCAGAACCCGCGTTCATCGAGGAGTTTGAGGACACCGGAGACCATTCTTAGTGCCTTCGTTGAGCTTACCTTTTGTTAGACTGTTTGTTGTCGGTGCGTAGCACCAATACTCTGTTTATGTTTGTCCTTGTTGGCCTTGTTCTGGGCCTTTAGACTCTTTCCTTTAGCCTGGTGGCTTTTCTGGATGTTGAACTTAATTTTAAATGTTTGGACATTGCTGAGATTTGGGATTTTATTTCTGTATCTCCTTGTGTTATTATCTTGTTCTGCTCGTGGTTACAGAGACCTGCATATGTTTTATTGACGCTTATCAGGCTTGTGGCTTCACAACTCCACGTCTGTGCGGACCTTCTCACGTCTCGCCTCCATTTTAGGAAAGCGGGGCGTGACATAAGCTGGACTTGCGTAAAGCCATTGATAGTGTTAACAGAGAATTTGTCTATTACATGATGCATCAAATGGGGTTCAGGCACAAATTCATAAGCTGGATATGTGAGTGTATATCCACCCCCTCCTTCTCCGTCATGATTAATGGTTCCCCCTATGGCATGTTTCAATCTAATAGGGGGCTGAGGAAGGGAGACCCGCTTTCCCCGTATCTTTTTGTGATTGTTATAGAGGCCTTCTCTTTACTCATGGCCAAGGCCAATGCTTCTCACGACATCATGCCTATGAACAGAGTGGGGTCAGTCAATCATCTCCTATTTGCTGATGACTTGTTGGTTTTTTGTCGTGCTAATTCTAAATCTTTCGAGGGGTTAAAAAATCTTTCACTGAGTTCAAGTCCTTCACTGGCCTTGAGGTTAAATGGACTAAAAGTGCTGGCATATTCAGTGAGGGGGGCAAGGGGCCTGGCAGTCTAGCAGATATACTGGGTATTCGGCGTGTGCAGTCCCTATCCACGTATTTGGGCCTCCCTCTGTCCCCTAAGTATCCTAATGCATCCATGTATGGTCGTCTGATTGATAAATGCAAGAACAGGTTGCAGGGGTGGTCTTCATCATTATTATCCATAGCTGGCCGTATTGAACTTGTCAAATCTGGTATATATGGCATGGTTAGTTTTTGGATGCAGGCCTTTAGAATGCCGTAGTCTGTTCTTCGTTCTCTTACTTCCATATGCAGAAAATTTATTTGGGGGAAGAACCACCTCTGGGCCTGGGATGATATGTGTGCTCCCAAGCATGAAGGGGAGTGGGGATTAGAAATTTCTCTGAGCTCAATATTGCATATGGAGTTAAACTGTCATGGCGCATGCTTACTCATAAAGGTATTTGAGCATCTCATATGAGGAATCAGTATCTGAGCAATAATGGGTTGTTACAGGCCACTTCTCATCATATGCAATCTGGAACCTGGAAATTCAGTCTTCACTGCCGTGAGCATACCAAAAAACTTATCAAATGTGATGTCAGGGATGGTACCTCTACATTTTTATGGTATGATAATTGGCTCCCCTGTGGGCCTCTTTGTGATACTTATGATGTTCCGTCTGGGGAGGAGAGGAATATGGTCAGTGATTACTGGTCTACTGAGGGATGGGTGGATAACAATTCTCTGCTTCCTGTTCGTCATCTTATCAATATGGTGACCTTGTCTGCTGGCAGTGATTCTTGGTCATGGGTTACTAAGTCTCCTACTCTTCACAATGCATGGGATGGTTCGCGGGATATAAAACCCCTCTTCCCTTATTACAAAGTGGTCTTGTTTCAGGGGCATATCCCCAAGATGGCTATCACTTTATTGCGAGCTTTCCATGGGAAACTTCTCACCTGGGACAAGCTCGTACAATAGGGAGTGCCTACTTCACCTTTTGTGTTTTATGTGCTGATAATGCTCCTGAAAATATGGATCATATATTTTTTGAATGCAGCTATACTAACTATCTCCTCCATAGGAGTTTTCTAAAAATGGGGGTAACTTCTACTTTGCCGTCCACTATAGCAGGTATGGGGGATTTGATTCTTTCTCATTTCAAGAAGGGCTGCTTGGGAAGGTTGGCTAGGACTGTTTTGGCTGTGATGACTTGGCATATTTGGCGAGAGCGGAATAGGAGAATCTTTGAAGATAGTAGCCAGATGAAGACACTTCTCTTTGATGACATTGCTGATGATGTCAGAATTGCTCTGAGGAACGTGGATTGGGACCGGGAAGACGATCAGGCCCCCCCTTCAAATTGGGAGCTATTAGAGTGAGTGTGCATATCATGTATTTTTTCTGATATTCTTTGGCTCTTGATGGATAGTGGAAGGTTCTTGTCTAGGGTAGGGGTGATGGCGCCTGTGCTCTTGCCCTGCCTTACGAACATCCTTCTTCCTCCATATAGTCTTGTACATTTTCTCTAGTATTAATAAAGATGCAAAGCATATTCTGCATATATATATATATATATATATATATATATATATATATATATATATATATATATATATAAAACCGGCATATATATATATATATATATATATATATATATATATATGGTGAGCGGAATTCTCGGAGAGGCGATCGCTGACCCTGGCAGCGGAATTGATCCCGGAGTGGTGAACGAATAAGATGGCGGTGGAATTGATCTCGGCTTGGAAATGGCGAGGTCTTAAGGAAGCGGGCATATCCATGGAGCGGCTAACATCTGTGTTGGGGATCGTGGTGAAAAGGATCTCAACCCGGGATTTGTTAGGGCTCAGATCAAAGGAGCGCCTCCCATCGTGCTGAGGAGGGGAGATATCGGAGCTTCTTCTTCTGAGGTGAATGATGGTGGAGAATCTCTTGGGGGCTGGATGACTGTTACTAGGAGGAGAGCTCTGCCTGGATTGGATGGGATCGGGAATTTTCAGGGAGGTAGGAGACGTCCCCTTATCAATGGCAAGCAACATCACAATGGCAGGCCTGGGGTGAGAAGAATGCAAGCCCAGTCGCTCATTTCGTTGCCTGGCAATGTAGGCAACATGTTTGATAAAAAGCCTGTTAGACCACATGTGGATATTAGAGTTGACACGAAGGGAATCAAACTCTCTTGGGCGGATAAATGCGCAAATAGGAGATCTTATGGCTCAAATTTATCCATGGAATTTGTAGCACCTAGCAGGGATGAGGGAGGTGCGGAATTTGCAAGGATTGGAAGCTCTCTCCTTGCTAGGGGTCAAGCGCAATGGAGTGATACCCTTGTGGGATATGTACTCGGGGACATTCCCTACTATGGGGAGATTCAGGCTTGGGTGGATCGTCTGTGGTTCATTAAAAAGGGGCTAAAGATCTACAGTAGAGAAAATGGCTTTTTCTACTTTAAATTTGAAGATGGCAATGAATGTGAGAGGATTTTACACGGGGGGGGGGGGGGGGGGGGTGGGTGGGTGGGTGGGTGGGGGGGGCCTTGGCTCTTTGATGGGTGACTCGTGGTGTTGCAGAGATGGAGCCCCACTCTCAGACATGAAAGAGATATACTATCCGCTGTGCCGGTGTGGACACAGCTTCATGGAGTCCCGCTTGGCTTATGGACCAAAGAAATTTTCAATATAATTGCATCTGTTATTAGCGTGCCACTATGTCTGGATCGACAAACTGCAAATTTGGAGAGGATTTCGTACGCCAGATGTTTAGTTGAGATTGAGGCAAAAAAGCCTATTCCATCCTCTGTCCTGGTTGTTCTAGAGAGTGGTGTTAAAATCAATATTGAAGTAAAGATTGAAGGAGAGCCTCCCAGATGTTCTCATTGTGTCTGTTTTGGCCATTCAGATTCTCAATGCCCAGATAAAGTAAAGCTCCCTTCGATCCAAGTGACAAACACAGAGGGAGTACCTGTACAATCCAAAGGTAAGGAAGTGAAGTTCGACCAAGCTATAAATAACATTTCTATCGGTACTACTGGGAAGGGGGAATGCTCAAGTTCACATACAGGAGGAGTGCAGCCGGACTTTGTTAAGGAATCAATGTTTAATGGCAATGGGGATACTAATTCCATTCTGACAAAACTGGATAACACCAATTCGGGGGCATGCACTGGGAGCCCCTCGGACACTATAAGCACGGTGAGCCCCTCGGATGCTCATATCCTAAATGCTGAGGATGAATCTATGGTGGAGGAGCTAGCGGATACTATGCTAAATACTATTCGGCTGCCACCTAAGGCCTTCACGGTTGCTAGTCCTGATGTAGCAACTATTGCTCCAACTGCTAGGCCAGCAACAACACCAAAGGCGAGAATCCCTATCCCTACAGCAAATCTTGATTGCCAGATATCAGAAAGCTATGGAACTGACCCTCTACAGACTACTGAAGTTATCGCTGGGGAGGATCAAATGAGCACTCCTCAGGGATTTGCGCCACAAGCATCTCATGATACTCCACTGTATGGCCCGTCTACTATGATAAATCCTTAATGGGAAGCGGATGCCATAGAAGCTACTGTTTTTTTGGATGGCAAAGGAAATAACAAAACCAAGGAACCTAGTCTGCAAGAAGCAAACGCGAGAAACACTCGTAGAAGCTTGAGAATAATGGAGGTGGCTTCGGGGAAGCCAAACAAAGGCCAGTAATTAAATGAGCATCTTTATATGGAATACACGAGGTCTAAATAATGTAGTTAGAAGGCGAGACCTCCGTGATAGACTCAAAATTATTAAACCATCTATGGTTATTCTCGTTGAGACTAAGTTGAAGGCAGAAGGTAATAAATGGCGATCTAGCTTTCCTAAAGATTGGCTATTGTTTGATAATTTTACACATCATTCGGGAGGAAGAATTTTAATAGGGTTGGATAGTCACTGGCATGCAACTACTCTCTCTGTATCTGGCCAACACATTACTCTGAAATGTACTAATGTGGGCGGCCTCTCTGTTATAGTCTCCGGGGTGTATGGCTCTAATAGAATGAGCGAGAGACTTCAACTTTGGGGTTCCCTTGAAGCAGATGCAGCACTACTTCATGGAGAAGGTTGGATAGTCGGGGGGGGACTACAATTGCATCAGGTTCTCCAACGAAAAATTGGGAGGTAGGCGTTGTGATCCCAAACCGTTGCATGATTTTAATGAATACGTGAGCAAGTGTGGGCTTGGCGACATGAAGAGTGTGTGCAACTCTTTTAGCTGGTGTAATCAAAGACTAAGGGTTGCGAGAATTTCAGCAAGGTTGGATAGGGTGCTATGTAATTCTCGCTGGCTTGAGGTACTTCCATACTCGTTTGTTCAATACTTGTAATCTTTTACCAGCGATCATAAACCAATGCTACTCATGCTTTATCCCAAATTGGCCTCCCTACCAAAACCGTTTAAGTTCTTCAACGCTTGGACAAAGCTTCCTGGCTATCAAGAGCTACTGGCGGGAACTTGGAGCTATCCGGTTGCTGGCACCCCAATGCACAGGTTATTCACTCGGTTGCGGCACCTGACGCCAATTCTTAAATGCTGGGCACATGACTATAATGTTCTAAAGGCAACTAATACCTGTAGGGGGGAGCTTCAAGAGGTTAGGGAGAATCCGAAGTTAAACTATGACATTCAGCTTCAGGTCGAAGAGCGGAATCTTGCTATGAAATTGACTACAATGATTGCTCTGGAGGAGGACATGCTGCGCCAGAAGAGCCGTCAGGATTGGCTTGCACTGGGAGACAAGAACTCTCGCTTCTTCTACACTTCTATCAATGCTCGCCATTGCCATAACAACCTGAATCACCTAACAGCAAATGGAAGTATTATCAACCCTCATGAGAGTATTAGGGCGGAAGCACCAAAATTCTATGAAAATCTTTATACTCAGGTTGACTATTGGAATGTCTTCCCCAGAATGGTTACCAAAAGAATTGTTACCCCTGAGGCTGTGATTTGGCTTGAGCGGAAAGTTTCTTGTGAGGAGATTAAGGAGGCGATCTTCCAAATAGGGGTGGATAAATCCCCTGGTCCTGATGGATTTAACAGCCAGTTCTTTCAGCATGGGTGGAGCACAGTAGGTAATGATGTATCTGATGCAATACACTCCTTTTTCCTATCTGGCGAGCTTATGCATCCTATAAATCATACTAATCTTACTCTAGTTCCAAAAAATGCAAATGCTTCTAGTCTTGGTGATTATAGGCCAATTGCTTGCTGCAATGTTATTTATAAAGCTATCAGTAAGATTTTATGTAACAGGCTGAAAAATATAGTCCATGATTTAATATCGCCAAACCAATCCGCTTTCTTAAAGGGGAGGCTTTTGTCGGATTGTGCTCTTTTGGCTCACGAGCAAATCAGGGACTTTAGCAACCCGATGGGTGCCAGGGCATGCTTAAAGCTGGACTTACGAAAGGCATTTGATAGTGTCAATCGGGAGTTCATCTATTACATTCTTCACAGAATGGGTTTTGGTCGCAGATTTATTTCATGGATTCAGGCATGTATTTCCACTCCTACTTATTCAGTTATGATAAATGGCTCTCCTGCTAGTTATTTTGAGGGAAACAGGGGTATCAGACAGGGTGACCCACTATCGCCTTTTCTTTTTGTGATTTGCATGGAAGCTTTCTCCCTGTTGATGGACAAAGCAATCTCTCAGGGCATTATTCATCCCATGAAGCGCACTGGAGCTATATCGCATCTACTCTTCGCTGATGATTTGCTTCTTTTCTGCAGAGCGAATAAGCACTCTTTTCATGGGTTGTCCTCGATACTGGATGAGTTCAATAAATTTACTGGTTTGAATATTAATTGGGAGAAAAGTACTGTTATCTTCAGTAAAGGTACTAGGCATCCATCGGAGTTGGCCAACCAGTTGGGCATTAAGCTTGGAACCTCTTTTTCTACATATCTGGGTCTGCCACTATCCTCAAAGTATCCTAAGGCTGCTATGTATAGCAGATTGGTTGACAAGTGTAAGAAGCGGTTAACTAGTTGGACATCTACTTTGCTATCAATCTCGGGGCGAATTGAGCTTGTCAGAACAGTAATATATGGAATGCTCAACTTCTGGCTACAGGTATACCAAATCCCAAAATCTATACTAAAGACCATTACGTCGGCCTGTAGGAAGTTTATATGGGGATCTTCGCATATATGGGCTTGGAAGGACATTTGCACCCCTAAAGAGGAGGGTGGAGTGGGGCTACGGCTTCTTCCGGATCTAAATCTAGCGGTCGGAGTAAGACTGACATGACACTTGCTTACTGACAACGGCTATGGGCGAACTATATGAGACATCACTACAGAGACTAAGCTTGCTTCTATGGTGCAAAACCCAAGCCTACCCAGTCTGGCACCTGGAAATTCATGCTTCACTGTAGGAGATACTCTATCCACTTAATCAAAAGACAAGTTCATGATGGATCTTCTACTTTATTTTGCCAAGATAATTGGTTGCCAAATGGCCCACTTAGAGACACTCACGATGTCCCTGAGGAGATAGCGCTAAAGACAGTGGCAGATTATTGGGATGGTTATAGCTGGAAACAAGACACAACCATTGATTCCTTACGGCCTACTCTCCAAAGTATTACTCTTGAACCGGGAGCTGATACTTGGATTTGGGCGGCAGGTGCAGACTTTAAATTTTCAGCGGCCTGGGATGGTATCAGATCAAGAGGGCAAAAATTTCCTTTTGCGAAAATTATTTGGTTTAAGAACAATGTCATTAAGATGTCACTCACCACTCTGAGAGCATTTCTTGGGAAGCTTCAGACCAAAAGCTCACTTTCGGCCTGGGCTCCTATGGTGGATACGACTTGCTCATTTTGTGATGCGGGTTCAGCTGAGGATGAACACCACTTGTTCTTCGAATGTAATTACACCAGTTACATACTAAAAAGGAGTCTTCTTAAGCTAGGAGTGAATAGCCAGATAGACCCTCAACTCAACAAGGTCGGTGATTATTTCCTTGTTCATTATGCCAAAAATGACCCTCTTAGCACTTTTGCAAAAACAATCCTCTGCACAATGATCTGGCATATATGGAAGGAAAGGAATAGAAGAATTTTTGAAGCTACCAGACGACCGATGACCACATTATTTGAGGATATTGCTTCGGATGTGAGAACCATACTGGTGAATCTGCTCACTAAAAGTCAAGAAGAAAAATTAGCGATGGAAAGATGGGACTTTGACGTTTGATAAAGTTCACTTTCTCCTGTATATATTGTGTGGATAGGATTGATGGACTAGCCAGTAGAGGGTGACGGCGCTTGTGCCCTATCCCCTCTCTGTTTCTGGTCCTCATTTTGTATCTTACACTTGTTCATATTCAATAAAGATAGCTCTAACTTTCCATATATATATATATATATATATATATGAGGAGGGATCAAATGACCCCCAAAAATAACCCCCAAAAATGACCCCCTATCAAAAATCCTATGCCCCCCATTTTTTCGGAAGATCCGAACCGTTCATCTTGATCTCCGCCCTTTAAATACCTGACCCACCAATTTTCAACCCGATCCTATGTGTTTTGCCCGTCCATCAACCATTCGCAAAATTTCTGTTCATGCGAAACCGTTAAATTTGGGTCGGATGGATGAACGGGCAAAACACATGGGATCGTGTTGAAAATTGGTGGGTCAGGTATTTAGAGGGTGGAGATCAAGATCAACGGTTTGGATCTTCCGAAAAAATGGGGGGCATATGATTTTTGATATGGGTCATTTTTGGGGGTTATTTTTGGGGGTCATTTGATCCCTCCTCTATATATATATACATATATATATATATGTAAATCTTCATGTGAGAACATTTCGCACGGTGCGAAAATGTTTTTATCTTTTTTTTGAAATTTTTTTTCAAAAATTATTTTTTCCAACCGCATTATATGTTGTTATACCCCCTTCAAAAAAATAATGGTTGAGAAATAATGTCATTTGGCCTTCGATCAAGGCATTTCATCAAATTCGTACGTTTTGAGACCGTTAAATTTGTAACGGGTGGATGGGTGCTCTAATCCCCAAGGGGTTCACCCATTATTTTCCCTGGTGTATATAATTGTATGGATTAAACATCAAAGAAAAATTTTGAAAAAAAATTTCAAAAAAAATACAAAAAATGTTTTCGCACGGGTTTTTTCGCAACCGAAGATTGCCATATACATATATATATATATATATACATATATATATATATATATATATATATATATATATATATATATATACGCGTGGGTAGTGTCGTTGCCATGGATCGTATCAATTCACTTCTTTTGAGCTCTATTTTTTTATCCAAGGCATGACACATCATATCCCTTAGATTTTCAGTTATTTTCATCCTACATCCACTTTCCAATATTTCATAAAAGATATCTCCAAATGTACAAACATTCAATACTTGTGAAAGTGAAAGTGTAGGTGTAGAAATCGAATTATTCTGATCATTGAACTTGTCATGGTTATTAGAAAATCAAACATGCTCATGTAGCTATAACAATAATACATCAATTTCTACATGGATATGAATCTCATTCATTAATACCAGTTTAATGATTCAAAAGAAAGATACTCATTAAGCACAATTTTTTTCAGCTTTGAATGTATTCATTACGATCAATCAAGACAATATACCTTCACGATGTCGTTTGGCTAAGGAAATTTTTAATGAAATGCGACGTCCAATCCATAGTTCCTCACCCCTCCATCTTACCTACATGGAAGATGTTATGTGTAACATTGAAATCCAACAAAGTCCACTCATGTTAGTCATCAAACTCTTAGGAACCCAAATTTGCTTAAATTTAATATTCGTGTTCCTATATTTGCAATAATGAGAAGTATGACAAACACAACCACATGTAAAGCACTCTGCAAGAATATTTCTAGCTTTTGATGTCCCAATGTGAACTTTCCAAGTCCTTGCCTATTATTTCCATATATTTGGTTTCCAAGAATTATATCCATGTTGAAGGATTGTAGAGAAGAGAGTAAACAATATCTCATCAGGAGTAGCCATGGCACAAGCCATGGCTCTCTATATATTCAATTAGAGAATATCAATTAGGAGTCCAAGGGACTCCCCACTAACTTAGTGGGGAGTAATGGTGAGATGTTAAGGGGGAGGCCAAAGGCCTCTCTCAACTCACAACACTCCCCCCATCTCTTCATTACCTTGGGTTAAGCATATGAAT